>JARJCP010000245.1:0-68349 GCA_029281795.1 Mycena crocata | reverse complement strand
CATGCGTAATGGTGCTTCCTCCAGTATCTGCGGATGATGCCTGCCATTGGCCTTGAGGTAAAAACTTATTGCAATTATGGACAATTTATCTCACTCATCAGCAACAACTGTCCATCTACTCTCTCGTGGACGTCATATACCAATCCCCGGATGATATGAAGTGGCTGTCGTCCGCGACCAAAGTGGCAACTATCCCATTCAATCGTTGTCGGGTCGATGTTATGTAGGAGACGACAAAGCAGCGACAGCAGTTTTTAAATGAAGCAGAATCCTTCGCCTCTAGCCAATCTGGAGGTGCAGCTCGTCATGAAAAACTCGGAAGCTAAGGGTGCCTACGGTATTATCAAGTCTGTAAATTACGCCACCAAATCATTGGGCGTGCTTACGGATGGGCTAGCCACGAATAAATTTGTCACTTGCGGGATGCACAAAGTCGGGAACGACAGTGAGCAACTTTCACCGTACGAATGTATGTTGTGCCTCATTATTGACAGCACCGCTTTGCCTCTGTTAGAGTACTTGAAAAAGTCCAAATCAGAACGTCGTTCCATACGAGCCGAGCGCGAGGAACGATGGACTCACCTATTTGATCCTAAACGATTGGACCGTCCTTGGGTGGTAGACGCCGTCGATCGATGGCAACACTTACAGTCTCGATTGTCGTCATTACCCTCGACGGACAGCATGGATGAATCCTGGGCGCCCACCGCGAGTTTACAGGCTATAGACGCATTTGATCACCAAATATCACACACAATCAATTCTCCCACCCCGTCTGGATCATCCCTCGCCACACACAAGCACGATGACGCAAGGTCAGATTTCACTTTCGGACAACCTGGAAAGAAACGCCCAGGCGAATGGTTGCTTGACGAAGGTTTACAAGGCCACACCCTCGATGTCGTTCTTCGCAATGCAGAAACACAATACAATGGAGAGTACAATAATCTGATGGGCACCGTCTGCATACCAAAGGGCAAGAAATTGTCTTTGGGCAACCGGAATAACTCCATCCCCGTCAGGATGAACATCAAAGGCGGTACCCAGCGTCCCTTCAAACTATGGCTCATTTATCCCCTCACCACTACGGAGTTCGACGGTGTAATTTCGGCGGACGAAGCGGTACCCATATTGGACGCATATGGGACAAGGTTGGTCATCATTGGGCCCGACGAAACGGACTCCCGCTATCATGTCGGTCGAGAGGGAACTGTGATGGCAGGAAGAGCTGTGGAAGTCGCAGGTCAGCTACTGTCCTTTGGTATCGACTCAGTTTGTAGAGCAGACAAGATTCCACGACGTCCCAAAGATCCGTCAACTCTAATCGACAAACATGCGCTGTTATTGGAGCCGGAATGTTGGCCAGGACCTGCGGAACCTCTCGCACCATGGTTCTTGCGGAATTGACCGACTGATTGCCATGTGTCGAATATTTGCGTCGTCATACTTACCAAAACGGTTTCGATCGGGTTGACTTTTTGTATCACGTTGTTTTCTATAATTGCAAATTGTACTCCTTTCCTCTTCCTGTCATCCCCGCCATGCGTTCCGCCCATTGGACACTTTGGCTGGCTATCCTGCTGCTTTGCTCGATACCAAACTGTCTAGATCTGAAAATAACCAGAGGATTTGCCTTGATCAGTACTGAGCGCAGCTCATTGGGACGTGTCCCTTCAGAACGATGTTCTGCAGTCATGAACAATTCAATGCGCTTTTCACCATCTGTGTCGTATCGCAATATATCAGAGTCGTGTATACGACTGTCTGTGACCCACCGCTTCAAAATCCGACCATCTCCTTGGCGTCCTCGGATCCACTTTGCCTTGAAGCCACCACCGTACGTGTGGTGGTTGGAAAAAATATCCAAATTGTTTGAAAAACGCTTGATAAACTTACATTTCGTTTTGCATGTCATGCACTGGCATTTGGTTTGCGTTTTCATGGGTACGCGATACAGTTTGAAAGGATTGACGTATCTTTTGAATCTCCGCATGCGTAGATTTATAACCAGTAAACACGATTATCTAGCTAGTTTATTTCAGCTATCACGCCATCGCAATTATTACCATCATTGTGCAACTTTCGTCCTGTTTCTATGTCGGTTCGACAGAATATTGAAGGCGTTAATAATAATATCACAACTCTGTTGGTGCATGTGTATCGTATTTTTTCAACCACGCTATCCGCCTTCTGTTAACATAAGAATAAACCGCGCGGTGGGGGGTGCCCATACCGTATTTAGAGTTGAAGAGGTGCGTCCACACACGCAAATGGACACTTCTCACTTGATTAATGGTACTGAGATCCGTTACATACTTCATGACTTTTCTGCTAATATACCTGATGCAATATTAGAATCGCCTCTGAACATAGTAGTCAACTTACCCGTGACTTTCGTTTTACCAAGATTGTCTAGACGACAATTAGTGCTGGTTGCTGCAGCACATAAAATTGAGCATCCTAGCAAAGCAACGATTGGACGGATACTGCATGAGTTCAAAGACCATGTTTGCGATGAATGTGCCGACGTTGTGACCGTCTTCTTGACTGACCACACAGCAGAGATTCACAAACGACGCAATGCTACAGAATACAAACGGCGAGGACGCAAAGCTTCTGAGCGTGAACGATCGAAGTCTAAAATCAGCGGTGCCTTGAAGGCTAAACGTCTCAGATCTAAAACCAAAAGAGAGTTGTCCAAGAAAGGTCCTGTCAATTCAAAAAAAGACTTCCCACCTCACCCTCCTTCCAAAGCAGACCAACACCGCATCATAAGTGGAATGTGTAACGACTTTGATCCCGCGAATTTTGAAGAATGTGGCTGTTCGGTCTGTGGAGAGCTGGTGCCGAAGATCGAACTTACAAGGAAAGTGGATCTGCCAGACTTAAATTATGAAGTGTTATGTGAAAACGGCGTGACTCGGAAAGAACGCTTCTCTGAAAATGACCCTGTTGAGGAGCTAGAAGGTCCCATATTTGCGGACGATTGCGACCACGTCTGCGTAGAGTGTGAAAGCTTTCTTCGGAAAGGTAAACGTCCATTGAAGAGCCTTGCTAACTACTTGTGGGTCGGGAAAATCCCTTGGCAACTTGCGGACTTATCTTGGGCCGAGAAGATGCTCATCGCTAGAGTTAGGCATAATAGATGTGTTGTGCGTGTGGCTTCAGGTAGAGGAAAACTTAGTGCAAACGCCATTATGTTTCAAACTCCAATCATCCAAGTCTACGACACATTGCCTCCTAGCAAAGAAGAGATGAGCGAGGTCCTCGCCTTCGTCTTTCTGGGACCAAATCGCCCCACAGAAGACGAATATGCCCGAACGCCTATGCTAGTACGAAAATCACGCGTGCGTGAAGCTTTGGAATGGCTGAAACTGAATCACAGCGATTACGCTCAGTTGAACATTTCTCAAAGGAATTTGGACGATCTTCCCGAACATGGAATGCCTTTCGGCGTTGACTGGAAACAAACGGATGAAGGAGAAACTAATAGGACAGCGGAGGAAATGAGTCTAAATGATGATGGCGAAGAAGAGGGTACAAATCAAGGACCTTGTACTTTTGCTGTGCATGGATTATCCGGTGAGGAATACTCCCGGGCCGGTATTAAACACTGAAGATGGCAGCTCTTGATCACCTAAAAGCTCGCGGACAAACTATGGGTGTCGGTCATGCCAAAGAACCAGAATCGACCTCCAGCTTGGCAATTACAATTTGCATCCTCAGATGTTTCCTTGGTTATTCCCTTACGGCAAAGGCGGAGTCGGACACCCTGCGCATAAGAACAGGTTCTCTGAATTGCGCCACAAACGGCATCTTCTCATGTATCACGATAAACGATTCCAAACAGATCTATACTTCCCAATGGTAAGTTTCAATGAACTGCAAATCAAATCTGGCTACAGCGGCAGCCATTTGCTAGCCAAACGGAGAGAATTTGCAGCTATAGCCGCCCGAGTCAGTGAGTTGGACCCAGTCGTACTCACGGATCTCGCGTCTAGACTGTCGGCTGGCCAAAAAGTGGAAGCAAAGACAGAATCGGAAAAAAATTGCTTCGCAGTGCTAGAAGACCTAGACCATGTAGGGGGACATGTGCAAGGTTCAGTCACCTCGAAAAAATACATGAGAAATGAGGTGTGGTCGCTGATATCTTATAAGGGTGCTCCTTCCTGGTTTATCACCTTCTCGCCAGCTGATCAAAATCACCCGCTGTGCTTGTATTTCGCCGATGACAAAATAGAGTTCTCACCCAGGACGCGTTCATCAGACGAAAGGATGCGTTTAATCTCTCAGAATCCAGTTGCTGCCGCTCGTTTCTTTCATTTTTTTGTAACCAGCTTCATTAAAAACATACTGGGAGTAGACGGCGAATTACCTGGACTGTATGGTAAAACCGATGCATACTACGGAACCGTGGAACAACAAGGTCGCCTAACTCTGCACATGCACATGCTTATTTGGATCAAAGGAGCCCTATCCCCTGCTGAAATTCGGAAGAAAATGTTGCAAGAAGACGGTGAATTTCAAAAGGCCATGATAGCTTACCTCGAAGCAGCACATGTCGGAGAATTTCTCACAGGAACTTTACAAGAAGTCAAATCTAAAGTTCCCTACGCCGCTAAATCCCGCCGTGGGCTACACGACATAGTCACGGAAGAAGTCCGCACAACGGCTGTCCGAGATTATAAAGACCCCACTCAAACATTACCTAAAGCTCCTCCTCCTTTTTGCGAGTGCGGCGAAAATGGTTGCACGTCCTGTGAAGAACTTGGGAAATACTGGAAGGATTACAACGAAACGGTTGACGACTTAATATTGAGATCGAATGTGCATACTTGCAGAAGTGCCGTCGCTGGTACGGATCTATCTAAGAAAATCAAGGCAGGCTCTAAAATTCGCTACGAAGTAAAAGGTTGCAAACGAAAGGATGGAAAGTGTAACGCACGATTTCCCAGGCCCCTTCACATGCATACAGAGGTCGATCCTACTGATGGGCATATAAATGTTAAGAAAAGAGAGCCTATGATCAACACAGTGACACCGGCCGTAACTTATACGCACAGATGTAACTCTGATACCACCAGTTTGTTATCTGGTACATCGATCAAAGCAGTGGTTGCATATATTTCGGACTACGTTACGAAGGGCAGCTTGCGGATTTATCACATGTTTGAAACCGTTAGATGTTCTCAACAAAAACACTATAAGTATGGGTTCGAGCGCCACCTCTCAAAAAATACCCGCAATCTTATCATGCAGATGGTCAACTCCTTGACTTCCAAATTGCAGATAGGGAGTCCGATGGCTTCGTTATATCTCTTGGGTAACCCCGATCACTACACTAACCTGACTTTCAAAGTGATGTGGTGGAAGAGCTATGTTTCAGAAGTCAACAAACCTTGGGCAGACTCCAGAGAAACTGAAGCCGAAGAAATAGGCTCAACGGACGTTCCCGTCATGAATAATGTCGCTGATGCTGCTGCTCAGGTTTCTGTGACACTTCAACCCGTAGACATGGTTGTCGATGTCGACACACCATCAAATGTCATAGACGAACCTGGTGATCCCGAACCTAACCTGGATGAAGATATCGAACGTGTACTGGTCACTAGTAAGGATGGAGAGCTGGTGGCAACGACCAACGTGGATGACTACGTCTACAGACCCGAATCATACGAAGACGTTTGCCTCTATGATTATTTTCAGATTGACCTCTAAACGAAAAAGTCCAAGAAACAGGCTGCCGCCTTCAAAGAAAGTTTGAAAGACAGAGATCCTACTATTGTTGCCCATGTCCAGGAGATCGAACGGATGCGGGAAGAGGAAGATGAAGACGATGATTGGGTTGAGAAAGATGATGAGGAAAACAGACGAGACGAACAGATCGGGGGACTGGTCTGACGCTGTATCTATCCATCCTTTTAAATTCGGTCACCCACAGTGGGAGACACACTACGTCCGATGCGATCGAAGAGACTTGGAACGGGTCGTTCCTAATTTCGTGGGCGGCTCTTTGCCTAGGATGGACCAAGGCAACCGCGAATTCTATTGTCGAACGATGTTGACTTTATTTCACCCTTGGAGGAAAGGTACCGATCTGCGAAAGCCAGACGACTCTTGGGATGAAACTTCGTTGCTGAACAATTCACGCCAAAAGCAACTCAGATGATGAAGAACTTCAATCTCCGGTACGAATGCAATGACGCCAGAGATGATTATTCTGCCCTTTCAAAAGTAAATAAACGCGCCTTACCCACTTTTCTAAGTGGACACCAGATGAAGAAATCATAGATGCCAGCCAGGAATTCGGACAATATGGCGAGGACTTTGATACAACTCCTGTTGACGTTTCTGTTGCTGGTGAAAATGGAAGAAAATTATGAGATGGATGAACGAAGCAGGCGAAGTGATGAAGGATGTAGGTTGGTTGAAATACTCACGAGTTTCCAATTTCGTTGGTGAACACTTCAAACCTCTCAATGAATTGACTGGTAGTCAATGGAAATTGAAAGTCCAAGCTGAGAAAGACCGCCTATTCACAAGGAAGTTTCGAAACGCTCCTGCCGAAGAGACCGTAGCCGACAGGAAGAAAAAAAGAAAACCTCCCGCGGAGCATGAGGAAGAAGGGGTGAGAATGATAGATTCCTTCTGGTTTACCAAGTATTTCTATTCTAAAAACAAGAAAGCACAGATAGTAGTGGCGTCTGTTTCGAAGGGATGGAATCTAAATGAAGAGCAAGACCGAGCTTTCAAGCTTGTCGCAAACCATTCCATAGCCGAAGATCCTGAACAACTGAAGATGTATTTGGGAGGGATTGGAGGGACTGGCAAAACTCGTGTTATACAAGCCCTGCAGGAATTCTTTGAAGAGAGGGATGAAGAACACCGGTTCCTTGTCCTAGCTCCGACCGGGACTGCTGCCGCTTTGTTAAACGGGTCTACTTATCATTCCGTGCTAGGTATATTTGACAGAGATAGCGGAGAACGAGCAGACGGTGTATTTTCTCGGAAAGTTGCAGAACGGCTGCGCGGAGTCGATTACATATTCTTAGATGAAGTCTCCATGGTTTCATGCAGGAATATGTACCAAATTAGTTACCGCCTGTCAACCGCTCTCAACTGTCCAGACGAAGCATTCGGCGGGATGAATATGATTTTCGCTGGCGACTTCGCACAATTGCCGCCTGTGGGTGGCGAATCACTGTTCGCGCCCGAACAGAACGTAAGTTCTATTAGACGAGGCAAAATGTCCGTCGCAGATCAAGAGAATTCGATTGGAAAATTCATCTGGAAACAGGTCACCACCGTTGTAATGCTGAAAAAAAACATGAGAATGGCAGAACTTACAGCCGATGACGTCCGCTTTCGCACCGCCTTGATGAACATGCGTTATGGAGCTTGCACCGCGAATGATATAGCTTTCTTGAGAACAAGGATTGCCAGCAATAAAGCAGGTCGGCCTAACTTTAAGAATCCCAAATTCCGTGACGTGTCCGTAATCACTGCTTGGAATTCTCAGAAGGATAAGATTAACGAGATGGGCGTTAAAAAATTTGCTGCAGAGCGAAATCTTTCTCTGACTCACTTCTATTCAGACGATACACTGGTTGAATATAATCCTAATTCAGACAGAGCTAAGAAAGCTACCAGAGGTAAACTAAAATTCCCCGCAAGACGCGACATTAGTGACGCTGTTCAAGAAGACTTGTGGAATAGCCCTCCCTGCATGAGCGACCATTTTGCTGGAAAATTGAGTCTTTGCATTGGCTTGCCAGTCATCATCAGGCACAACGAAGCCACTGAACTCTGTATAACAAAGGGACAAGAGGGCACTGTATGTGGTTGGCGCGAAGACATTGGATCTCGGGGCCAGAGGGTCCTGGACACACTGTTCGTCGAGTTGACCGACCCTCCAAGACCGATTCAAGTACCTGGATTACCTACCAACGTCGTTCCTTTGGCAAAAGGCAACCGTAAGGTGTGGTGCTCCCTGACCAACGATATGATGATACATATTTCGAGGGATCAGGTGCAGATTCTGCCCAATTTTTCCATGACAGACTATTCTTCTCAAGGGAAGACACGTATTGTCAACATCGTAGATCTCAACAATAGCAAAAACTTCCACTCTTACTACACAGCTTTGTCTCGAGGATCATCTGCGGCTGAAACTATGATCCTACAGGGATGGAATCCATCCATCCTCTGCGGAGGCATCTCTGGTTGGCTTCGACAGGAGTTTAGAGAATTAGAACTGTTAAACGAAATTACCGCTCTGACCTGGAACAACGAATTACCAGCTCACATAACTGGACCATGGAGAACTCAACTTATAAAACAATATCAGACATGGAAGGGAATGGCATATGATCCCAAGGGTATGCATCCCGCTTTGGTCTGGAAGCAGGGCGACGTACCGAAAATACGAGATGTCATACTAGAGACAGATTTTGGGAAAACCATGGCAGAAAAAATCCGAAAAGACAAGTCTGCACGTGAAGAAAGTAATATTAAGTCTATCGCTGTTAAGAGGAAAGCTCCAGACGACAACAAAGAAGGTACTGACTTACCTAAACCGCTTCGTAAAAAGAAGAACGTCGAAACCCTAATCCGCGCACCGATCGGAGTAAAATGGGATTGTGTTGATTGGAGCTGTGCTTACGATTCCTTATTTGTTACTTTGTACGACTTCTGGGATGAACATTCACCCAAATGGAGTAATATCTTTAACGAGACCACTCCTTTCCTCAGACAATTGGCCACACAATTCGATTTGATCAAATCCAAATCATCTTCTTTCGAAACAGCTAGGTCGAGCATGAGACAGCTTTTAAACTTACATAACCCCGAGCAGTTCAAACTCGGCTACAACTTGGCTTCCGTGAATGACCTCGCCCTCACCATGTTCGGTCAACGTAATTGGGGTTACACTCAGACTCTGTGTCCCAGATGTAATTATGTCCGATCGACTCGACCAGGTTTTTCGACTATGTTGACTGTGACTGCTGAACCTACACTCAAAGTCCAGGCTCTACAACATGGGGGATACTTTCTTTCTCATTGGATTCAAGCCCGTTTCCTCAATTGGTCGCCTCATCGATGTCCATGGTGTCCAATGAATATGACGGAGAAAACCGTTTTGAATGAGCTGCCGCCATTCTTCTACGTTTCATTGACGGACAATGACATGTTCATCAACGCAGCCCTGACCTTGACAAAAAATGAAGAAAATCATCGATACAACTTGCGAGCGATCATATATCACGGCGAAAACCATTTTACCTCGCGCATAATTAAACCTAGCGGTCAAATTTGGTACCACGATGGAATATTAACCGGGGGCGAATGCAAACCTGACGGTATGTTATCAAGTTTTCCTGCACAATACCTTAAAACAAGTACAGATACAAACGGTACCTTGCGGCGCGCATGTGGCGTGATTTATGTGTCAGCCTCCAACTGAATTTCAATTACTCCTTGATCTTGCTCCTGTCTACACCTCGCACTCATGCCTGGGGTTATACGGGTCCCGGAGTGCTCGCTGCTAACTCTCTACGACGACATACTTTCCACAGGAAAGTATTCTTTGGCTTTTGCCCTCGCCGGCAGAGACATCGGCTTCGTGGACCCGTTTGACAGTTCTCAGGAGGAAGCTGCTGCTGACTATCCCATAAAAAATTTGGACTCGTTGGAGACATTCTATACAATGATTTTTGGTTCGGTGCGCAATGTGGTAAAATATTTATTTATGGCTTCCTTCCCCAATCTCAACTACGTTATCAGCGCTCTAGTTCGTCCGAAACTATTGTGGAACTCGAATGTCCCAAGTGGCCCGAATACGCACGGGGACATGGGGTGCCTCACTACCTGAACATGCTTTTCGGCTTGCAGATCAACACTCTTGATAATCTTCGCAGCTTGGATCACGCTAACGGACTTTTCTACCTTCAACGGGATGGGGTATGTGGTGTGATGGCGACGAGATTAATCTCATTGCGTCCGACAGGGTGGCGATGTATCGAAAATATGGACCAGTTGTACCACAGGAGATGGCCCTTACGACGTCATTGAACTGAACATTGATAGCACCAGGATAGATTGGTTTTCAATCGGAAGCACCGTACTAGTTCAAGCTACACTGCATATCAAGTGGGTAGACATGAGCCGGGTAAGTCTTTCTATGGGTCTATAATGCCGTTACTTATACACAGCAGGAGTATCGAATAATCGAAACCGATATCGTAGAGAACATCAGCATCGATTGAGATTTCTATATTCTACAACTGGTGCTTCGTCCAATGCAAGCAGTCGCTGCAGTATACCCCTGCATCTTTGAACTTTAATCCAAGTAACAAATGAGATGACAAAATTCCGATACAACTTCAATACGCACCTTTGCGGTCGAGCGATCCTTCTGGAGAATTGTATGGCCTATGTCCAGAGGAAGACCATTTACATACGCTGTGCTTTTTTTCTTCTTCTTCGATATCAGTTCATTTGACGAGACTATTTCCCTTTGGCACTGTACGCCATATACCTAGTCTTCTGCTTTTGCTGGTCAAAATTGCGTTGTCTTGCTAGTTTTCTATTGCGTTCGATTCTGCTTGGTCCTGTTCCTGCCAGTCCTCGTGTGAGATATTTGAGAAGAGGACGCCACCACATCTACACTTTGTGGTAGATCTAGATTAGATTATCTTGTTTGTAGTCGTTTGTCATCAATCACTCACCTCTTTCTTGCACTTCTGACTTTGAGTGATCCTTCTCGGTGCCTCCGTTTCATTCTATCTTCTCAGCGCGCCTCTGTCAAAGAAAGTATTACCGTTTGTCCCGTCGTTTCGTTTATTCACGTCGCCGAGAGCAGACTTTTTTTTCCCCCTTCAATGGAACTCGCCGCTCCGCATAAACGTGTTGTCCAGCCACGGGACAACCACATAGCGAAATTACCAGATGAGTTGACAGACGACATTCTTCACCGTGAAATCGCTCCAGTCAAGGATGACTGGCTGGAGTTGATCAAACGGCGCGAGGAGCTGGCTCAGATTTGCTTGCAATGGTGGACTACCATCGACACATCGCCTCATTTTTGGGATACGCTAGCGGTGCATTTGTTCATGAACTCTGAGTTCATAACCCGTAGCGTGCAGCGTGTCAAATTCCGGCATCTTACAATTCGCTTGTTTTTGTCTGCGAAAGCGGCGCATTATCCAACCAAGCTATCTTTTACCCGACCGCCCTCCCGGAAATACACGGACTTCATGGACGACATTCTGCCCTGTATGGCCTTGGTTTTTCCCAGGGCGTGGGATCTACACCTAGAGACGGAAGAAAGTTCAGAGGCCGTCGCTGTCATGAACCTTTTAGCGTCGTATGGCTTGCCGTCAACGAGGAAAGCGGCTATATCGAGTCGATTCCATTCGTCCATTCTCCACGAGGCTACCGGCAATGCTATTGACATGCCGCGATTATCGACTCTCTCCCTCACCCTCCTACGTCCGCTGTCATTCGGAACTATGCCGTTCAGCAATTTGACGGCATTCAGGATGAAGTGCTTCTGGAGCACACCTCCACTAGTAGCTACACACTTTGTCCAAGCACTTGGGGCTGCAACTCGTTTGGAAACGCTGGATTTGGATGGAGTGCAATGCACCGGCGTAGCTGGAACTGCTGCAGCATCACTTCCAGCGGTTACGGAACTCAAGTTATCCTATATGCGGGACGAATGTGCGCAGGTTGTCGCCTTACTCAAAATGCCGTCTTTGGACAGTATGCGCGTCGATACGTGTTTGGGATCCTCCATCTCACCACTTTTCACATACGCCCCAAACGTCTTT
Source organism: Mycena crocata (assembly GCA_029281795.1). Lineage (NCBI taxonomy): Eukaryota > Fungi > Basidiomycota > Agaricomycetes > Agaricales > Mycenaceae > Mycena > Mycena crocata. The sequence goes on along the minus strand of JARJCP010000245.1, from coordinate 56,518 downwards.
TCCGCTCCGACGAAGGTGGTTCTCAACTGCGATTTTTTGTCGATAACCGAAATGAGACGTGCGATATTGCCGATGAAGCGAGTCGCCTCTCTCGATCTTGGAATGTGTTATTTCCAATCTCCCGACGCTTTCGAAGAGTTGGTCCTCATCCCCGAATTCAAGGATCTCCCTCTTGAAGCAATCAGGTTGCCGCACGATGTCCCGACGCGCACTATACTTGCTGTGCTCTCAGTTTCGCAAGAAAACCTTGTTTTGACCACGACGACAACACCAGCAGGCACGGACGGATTTCGTTGGAAAATGCAAAATAAAACCCTGGTTAAGGAATATGATGAAGCTCGAGAAGAAATCGGAGTACCTCGTTTTTGGGACAGAGACAGCGATGGCGAACTTGAAGTCCGGTCGCATCGTGCATAGGTGTCGAGCGACAGAGAATGGTCAGACGTTGTTCCAAAAGATTGATTTCAGTAGGAAGATAGTAAATTGCCTCCATATTTTGTAATTTGTATTTGTTTCCTTTTGTTCTCTCACTTTTTTTTTTGGATCTTATCCTTTTCGCACCGTGCAGAGCTCGTAGGATCAGACCAGTCCTCAATCGGGCATGCCGCCGCATGACATCGTAACAACATCGTTATTCTCCAAATCCTCCAGTGCGCCATCAGATGCACGCAGAATTTCCGTCGCGTCGTTATGTTGGTGCCTGAGAAAATCGACAACCAATTCGTAAAGATGTTTGGATTGAAGCGCAACTTTAAATAAGCTCTTTGCGTCCATAGTCGATAGGACACGTCTGGAGTCAAGACCCCTGTCGCAAGTTGATAGCAAACGAAGCTGGGAATGCCAGGGCTGCCGGACGACCGAATCCACTGTCGAATGGTATTAGCTTGAGCAATCCTCAACAACGCATCCCTTACTGCTGGACTTGGTGGTGAATGCGGGCGAATGAATACCTCAATTACATGGATATAGAGATGACTCACCGATCGATCAAAATTAGGGATCGTCGGGATCGACATGCTTCTTCGGCTATCACCCATGACGCGAATGAGAATTCTGCGCTAGGAAATCACATGCAACGGCAAAACCTTCGTAATTATGCGACTTCTGGATCACCTTCTACCTGGATGCCTAACCTACCTTGAAGCAACCACTAATGCTCTCTGTCATGATAACCACTCCTTTGATTGGTTCCCATCCGCGGTCGGCTTTACATCATCGCTGATCGAACGCGCCTACAAAGGAACCACCGCCAGACCTGTTCTATACACCGTCTTTGGGGTCATTACAGAGAAGGTACAAAGTAAATTATCAGCATATGGCTTCTAATCTTTCGCTTGCAGGGTGAGGAGGATACTTTGGTTTTGGGCCGCCCCCAGATGGACTGTAACGGAGCTAACGGGCTTAATATGAGCTTGCTATATGACGCTCAGCTTATTACTCTGGCCAAAGCCCTCGAATCTCATTCCCTTCCAGCAAAATTCCGTGAGCGGGTTCAATACAACATTAAGATACAAGCTGATAGCACATGCAGCCGATAATGAGATTGTCGTCACCTATAAAGCTTGCACTGAATTTGACATAGGTGCCATGATATTCGCTACCGTTTCATTTCTATCAGGGACAGTACACAGGATCGTACAGAAGAACACTACCTTCTCTCGTTAACTAGAGTTGACGCATTGATTGTACAACGCTGAATTCCGAATTGTTGCGTGACTCCCGATCGAAGCGATCATTTTCCGAGCCATGACCACGAATTCTTCCACTCTGCGCCCCTTCTTGCTCAAGGCTTTTCGCGACTACCTTAAAACTAATCATCTAACTTTATATAATCCCCACATCGATTTCCGCTGGAAGCAAGTTAGCACCGGGTATTTGGCGAGAAGAGTCACCGGCAATATCAGCACGGGAACCAAAAGCACAGGGATTCCGGAAAACTTCCGTGTCTTTGGCATTGTCGTCAACACTGTATGCCCAAATTCACTATATAGCCTCTGCCCTGACAGACGCACTAGGACAACAACGTTATCACTCTGCGCAGTCCATTATGGGATAATGATGGTTCAGTTGGCCGCGAAATATCTTCTGCTTATCTGACGCAGCTGGTCAATGTTGCACTGTCTGAGGAGTCCCATGGATTCATCGGCACCTCTCGTGAGCGAATTATGTCATATCTCGGGCATTAACTAACTTCGAAAACTGTCATCAGCACACGAATACTTATTGATCGACGCATATCCGGACTCTCCGTTGGCGGCTGGGTGTGTGGTATTTGCCACCGTGCACTTCTACCTGAACAGCCAGCTTACTGCACATGGATCCAACTACCAACTTGTATTTCAACGTCTAGACGCTATTTTTGATGTAGACTAGTGTCCCTTTTTTCAAATTTAGCTCCTATTATTTGTTGATGGTTGCTATATTAAATACCAGATTTATTCGCCGTTGCTGAGCCACTCACTGCGTACCGCGACTATTACCCATATCACCATGGCCTCTTCGGCGCTGGAAATAACTTTCGAATTGTACAGGTACATTTTCTGACGCTGCACCGCCCGAATAGGTTTCTGGAAGCTTATTGCCAGAGACTTCCTCTTATTTCAAGCCATGTTAGCAACCTCTGGAGCGATACAACATGCAGCTACTCGGTACGCACCACTCAACATTTTATTGTTAACTTTTAACGTTTGGTATAGTATCGATGAACCGGATGCGTTAGAAACCTCGACGTATACTGTCTCTTCCACTGTCCGCATCCTCTGACCCTTTGTCTAGCGAAAGTCCAAATGCTCCTTCACCCGAATGTCTTGACTCTGCATCCCTGTACTTGGATCCGCTGAAGTTTGTTACCTGATTTTATCTTACTAGAGTAAGATTAACGCATCTGAAGACTGTTCCCAGTCGACGAAGACTACGAAGCCAGACTATTGCCAGTCGAAAATGTGACGAGGAATTCACCAGGAAGATACTCTCCTCCAATCAGAATTCCTAAGCGAAGACGAATTTTGCCGTCCTTCACTGATTCTGAAAGTGACTTACCTCCCGCAAATTACTTAAAAAATGCGAAAAACGGCCGAGTGCTTCGAAGGTACGTAATTTCGTTGGTCGAGCTCTAGTTTATGGCTTCGAGTAGGGAGAACAACGACTGCTTTGACCTGGAGGCCGAAGAGAGCGACTTTTCCCAAATTACCCGTTCCTATACAGTGGATGAAGAAACAGAGGACTGCGCCGAAGATGATTTGAATGATTTTATAGTTTCAGATGGAGAAGGGAGGTGAGTTATTCCGTCTTGCATTGAATGGAAACTAATTAAATCAGTTTGTCAGATGAATCGTATACGCCCATGCTCAAAGAAGACACTGACGATGCGGTAGTCGTCAATGACGATCCAAAGCCAGCATTCTCAATCAAGTCACTTGGACGTTCTATACGCTTTTAATGCAGCAGGATGTTTGGTTACATGTGCTGGAGGAGGAATACATCACCCACCGCAGATGGGATTCTTTCACCTTTGATACCAGCGTGAAGTTAGTCTTTGAATGTTGATCATTGAATACACTGCGACCTCCTTTAATCTTTCTCAACTTCTTGTCATCATCTCAATTTTATCAGCTTTAATTATCAACTGAAATTACTGAGCAGCATGAGTCGACGCAGTATATTCAAAGTTTAGTCTTGACAACTTTGTACGCTGGATTATTTACACGAAGCCATTCCAGAGTAGCAGTAACCGAGCTGAGACGTATCAAGGACCACGGCATTTCGAATCCTGCAGCAGAAACGACAACGATGCTACAATACGTGCCTGGATATCGTAGTTATATACCACAGAAGAGTACGGACAGATTAAAGGACACACCCATCGCCACATACGGAGCCACATAGATCAGAATACCCGCTGATAGTTCACCACCTCCACCATTCATGAAAGACGCTAAATAAAACATGATAAGCGTAGTACGTGTTCTAACAGAAACCAAAAAACCTACAGACTCGATTTTTTTGTGCGGACATAGGGTTTGAGAAGGACGAAGCTTAAAATCGGGCTAAACCTGATCGGTCCCTAAGTATTAATTCATACCCGCATAGGGCGAAATTTGTCATAGATCTGAAATCGGGAGATCGGTTGCTTTAACAGCCGCATCATCAAGCGCTTCAGCTATAAGTACAGACGCCAGTATTGATTGCAGCATAATCCAAGATGGACCGACCTCGCTTATGGGCAGACAGGAAGAAAACATACAACATGTACAACACCTTCCGCTCCAGCAGTAAATATCGCAACGTATGGTGGGATGGCAAACCACCCGGACTCACCTGCTATGACGCAATGGATTATCCGAGAGCCAAGGTGTTCGGGCAAGTGTTTGGACAGGCAAGCGAATATATCTCAAAGTTCAATGTCGAGCAAGAACGCTGACTATCAGTCAGTACATAGGCACCGGAGGTAGCTACTGGGAGATCGGAGCTCCCCTGTTCGAAGAAAACACTAGAAAGGCGACTCTGATAAATCACGCCTTTGAGAGGCAAATGCACCATATGGAACAATTCCGACGCGGAGAAGAGGTAAGCATTGATGACAGATGATGAATTAAATGTTAAACCAATTAACAGAGAATGCAAGTGCCTTCGAATGCCATCGTCCCACACGGCGTGGTATTCAGAGTTGAAGGCAGATGCGGAGACGAATTCGGAGCAGCAGGCGCACTGATTGGACACACAGTAGTGATCACAACCAAATTGAGGGGAATGCCTGGTTCAAACCACATACTAATGGTCGCTACAAAGGTGGATGTGGTAAAAACGAATTAATTAACAACGTACATACGAAAGGGTGTATACATGATCCCGCCGATTAGCTTTCACGACCGACGAAAAAAGGTCAGGGCCTTCCCTCAAATGTGGTCAACAGCTTCAACCACAAAGTCAAGATCTGAACCCACCATGTTTCTTCATTCGATCTTCAGAATACAACCATTTGCCACTCTCCTTCCTCCCCCTCTCAAGATTCGTTCGGCTTCGCCTTCCTTTAAAGCCCAAGCGATAACAATCGCCTCCACGGTCGGCATACTACACTCTTCAGATTGTAAAAATCTGTTCACCACAGGCTGTACAGATCCTATGCATCTGACCAAGACCAGACGCTCGACCCTAACGAGGGCAGAAGCCATAATAATAAGGTCTTCCTCCTTCGCAACGCCAAGTATGTTGACGTCCATAGTTCCCCGGAATCGTAATATCGACGAACATCTTTCGGCGATGTCCTGTAGGTGACTGCCTTTGGGTACGCAGATCTCGAACTTCCTGAGAATTGGCGCGACTAGACAGCCAAGAATTGAAACGGAAGACTTGTCGATAGAAGTAAAGTCGAGTGAGGTAAGCATGGGAAGATTAAGACGGTTGGCAGGATGGTCGGGTACTACATTGACACATGATACCCCGCATAGTGTGAGTGTCGTCAAATTATGAGCGCGACCGAAAATCCATTGAACATGGTCCCACGAAGGCCGATTAATACCGGTAACGTGGTAGATGCGCAGTGTCTGCAGACGCACAAGGCCTTGTGCGAATGATACCTGTGGGAAGGAGTTCGAGCTGTATAACATTCGAATGACGGGTAAAGATGAAGCAAATTTTTTCGAAGGTTGTAACGGCAGAGGAGCCTCGGAATCCAGCTGGAGCATCACATCCATTGTTTTGATTCGGATGAGATCCATTCGGGTTAAGTAGCCCATGATCAACTTCGAAGCGTGCCGGTTGTTGGATATAACCAAGATTGCCGAAATTCGACGGCCATGTTGTTCAAGCTGAGTAAAAAAAGCATGTATGAATGCGCCTAGTTTGTTATCCCAAATCCTCCTTTCTGCTAAGATTTCGCGTCCAGGGTTTGTCGGCTGGGAAAGCCGTGAGTTTAATTCCTTCGGGATGGACGCTACTAATGACACGTGCAGGTTCAACCCTCCCGAATTTCGGATCCAAGCTTTTAGGGCAGCCGCCGACGGTGGTAACCTCGACGAGATAAATAGATGGTTCCAGACGCATGGCGTGGCCCTAATCAAAGAACCCAACCTGTTGGAGGCGAGGCATAAAGTTCTCCTCCGTATTTGCATGACAGGTAAGCTGGACCGGTTGAGAGCGAATCCAATTATGATCGCTGATAATTCTGGGGGTAATGCCTCGATAGCGTCCAAAATTCTTCCCATGTCGATATCCATAAATTGATAACCGGGTGGTTTAATACCGGTTGGACCGAGTCCAAATACTCTTCTGTCTGGCAATCTAAGAATCTCCAATCAGTGCCACTCCCATTTGAATTTGTTTCAAGAAAACTGACGGAAGACGCTGGATAGAAGTAATATATCACATGCAAATCCAGCGGCCCCTAACAAACGCCCTTGCTTCGCGTACAGAAATTTGCCTCGGCAATGACTGAATTCGACTACAATATCCACCGTAGATGGACTTAATTTGTTGAATGGTACATACATGGCGAACAGCGGAAGATAGCCAGATTATCGGCAGCGATGACACCGTCATGCTCGGCGGGTCGTGTCCCCGGCCGTACAGGAATGTCGTCGTCTGTGCCACCGGTGTCCTCGACAAGATACGTTTGTCTCGGACGCGTCGACGCGTGAATCGACGCGGGAATGTAAGCCAACCCCCGGACCTGCCTATTTGGGAAGCCTCGGCCAGTCGCTGCTCCACCTCGTGGTACAGAGCGTACGTCCACTCAGAGCCGAAAGCAAAAAGGCTGATAAAGCTGGGCTGCTGAATGCGTCCCCGGAGAGAGCATCTAGATTCTAGACGGCAGGATTACTTTGGCATTTGAACCTCACTAGAATTTTCAGGTTTGTAATCTGGTTGTAATGTGACTAATTTACTTGTCTGCTTGATTCAAAACACCTTTTATTCAATATTGTCGTTCTCCTCACTACATCCATGTATCTCTACGCCCACCAGAAACGCCCTTAAACAATGCGATGAACGCATTGGGATATGGGCCTCGTGGCCAATGTGCCGGCTGATCCAAGTGTTAGCCGACGTTTCCCATAAAGTAAGGTCCGTGGGTGAGCCCCGTTTCCATTGACGCGTCGCGCAGCCTGCGCTCTTCAAGACGAGCGTAAACGCGTTCACAGACCGCGTCACCCACCTTATCGCGAAGAACCACGGTGGAGCTAAGTATCTGATGCGTGAGTTGTTGTATGTCATTCACGCGTCTCAGTAGTGCGCACTGGAGCGCAAGATACCAATCATGCTGCCCTCGTGGATTATCGACAGCCACCGCATCTGGCGGCACGACGACGACGACGATCTCGACCAGTTAAGCACGTTTTCGATCCCATATATAAATATATTCAATCGCGCAGAGTATCGCTGCCCACCACCTGGCCGTCTTCTCCGACGTCACCCTCTGCATTTCTGGCATCGGCGAAATTGTATGTCGCACTAAAATCAACAAGGCCGTCACCGCCGCCGGTGGCACATATGTCAAGGCACTCGAGCGCCCCGTGCGAGTCACGCACCTGCTTTGCGCGGGAGACGAAGAGACCGACAAGATGCGCAACGCGGACAGGTCCAACCGCGCAGGCGAGGCGAATCACCCATCCAGCTCGTCTGGGAGGAGTGGTTCTGGGATTCTCTCGACTTTGGTGGTGCGTGCGTTCATTTCATCTGGGATGTGGCTGACGGAAAGACAGGACGGTTCGATGAGGCGCGTATCTTGTGCGGCTTCCCCGGCCAGAACGACGGAGTGCGCGTGCGTCTCGCGTTTGTTTTATTTTCGCCCTAATCTACCTCTCGACACAGCCACACAATGGCCTCTTCCCGACTTCCATCAAGACTTCGACGTCTCCCGCCTCATGCTCGGGCGACGAGTTCGCGTCCGTAAAGCGCCTGCCGGCGGTGACGCTTCAGCTCTGGGGCAGCCTGCTCAAGGGTCGCGGGTACGAGGTCTCAGGCGGGGGCGTTGTACTCAGTCATGAAAAGCCGCGTGAGATGGCCATACTCGGGCGCGCGCAGGATCAGGAAGTAGATGGAGCGGAGGGTGAGGTCACGACTCGCGGATCTCATCGGAGAACCGCTACAGAGCGAGGGGAATGCGCGCAAGCGACCGCGAAGGAGCACAAGGAGGAACTGATTGTAGGATTAAATTTCGGGATTCACTTATTTTCTGTTATTCTCGTTCATCGCTGAAATAAAATTGCTTTGGCTGGATAGCGTCTCGGCGTGTTCTGCGATTTGTGCGAATGGACTGTGGTGCCACAGTGCCACTTATTTGCTACAAATAGTATTTGCTACGTGGGAACCACAAGGAAAAGCTATTCGTTCTGCTCTCGACTACGTTCTCAGCAAAAGATAAAACACACATTAGGTGGGTAACGATAAATACCGGGGTCAAAATGGCATGCCTCCGACGGCTACGGCTTCGGGCTCTGATACCCACCGACTTCCAGCACGATCGAGTCTACAAAGTTTATGCCGTTCGCCCGAGATCCCCGAAACACAGCCACGGCTGTTCGGAACCCGAATTGACCCGTCGGTCACAGTCTTCAAAAGATTAGATTAGATAATCTGTTAATAGATGGACAACTTGACCATCTCGATAATCGAGGTGAGAGCATACAGTTTTCTTTTAAAATGAGCACTTACTTTATCAACAAGGGATGTACCAGTCATGGATTGTTTTTCAATGAGCACTTACTCTTACCAACACTGAAACTAGTTCCATCCGATTGAGACGTCAATAAATGAAACAACATTCTTGAGAAACAGTACGAAGATTGAGCTTGAACGAACCGGATGTTCGATAAATTTCCAGTGCCTGCAACCTTACACTCAGTCATCCAAGAAACCGGGAATTATGCCCCACCAATAGATGAATACATTCTTCCTCTCTACAACAGCTACTTCCTCTGCATACACTGAAATCGAACTCTGGCTCTATCTCTCTCATCTATCTTCAGCATTCATCTATCTTTCATCTCTCAAACAACGACGAACTCCGGGGCATATTTCTTTCTCTACCGCCATTCATCCACTACTCTCCATTGCTTCGCGATTCCTTTTAAATTCACATGGACCGTTTCATCGACAACGTTCCTGAGAAGGAGAGAATGAAGATAATGCGGAAATTGTGAGTTATACCTTGCGTCTCTCTCTTTTTTTTCGTCTTAGTTCCAGGTTACGCTTTTCGTGGTGGAATCCTCTCGAAGCGGCATGGGCATACCTAAACTTGCAGCCCTACAAAGTAGTGGATGGATGGGGATACGTACTGCTGAGGGAAAACAAGAGCATTACCGAAAATCTGGCGCTCCGTCCAGCGGGCGAATTCGTTGATTACCTGGACGTCAAGATCGGCCAGACCGAGGACCTCTTCCAACGCATAGACGATCATCGTAGAACGTGCGTAGGCGAAGAGCTGATATGGTGCTTTGCATATAGATCCAAAAACTGTGTCTTACTTGGTATGTATCATTCATTTCACCCTTCGTTGATTTCCTAATCTATACAGAACGCCTCGTACATCTAACTCTGACGGCCTGGGGAGCGAAACGCATGCCGTACCCATGCTGGGGCTGCGGATCCGCTCACAACGAGCATTATTCCGAAGAGCGCTGTGGTGGTTTGGAGGGAGTTGCAGGAGTTTTTGAATTTTGGTTGAGGGAGATGGGGGAGGACCCGTTTAGACAGGGCATTTATTTCTGATTCAGACTCTGGCTTTCGCTTTTGCTTTCGTAGTTCTGCACTCTGCTATCGCGCTTATGTATTATACATTTTGAATGGCTATTCGCCAAAGGAATCGCGTCAATATCCTCGAATCGAAGAATCTATTTGTCAGTGTTTTTAAGTCATGAGGCCACGTTAAAATATTAATATAAAAATAAATATGAGTTCTGCCGGGCACAGCCTCGGCCCCTACACCCAAGTTTCCTTTATAGGCCGATGGCGTTGCGGCCAAACAAAGTCAATTTTTACGCTGCATGCTCAGGACGCGCTTCATGGCCATTTCCACTCGCGTGCTCAAGTGCGATCCTGCTTCGATTTCCTTTCCACCGTCTGCATCAAAGCCCATCATCTCTTCGCCGGACACTCTGCGCGCCTTGGAAGCCGCTTCCTATGAGATTGTTCACAATTTGCAACCTGTGGCATTTCCAACGGAAACGGTGTATGGTCTCGGTGCATTAGCGCTCAATGTCTCCGCCACCTCCAGAATATTCACCACAAAGGGCCGTCCTGCGGATAACCCGCTCATCGTGCATGTATCATCTTTTCCAATGCTTCATACTCTCCTGCCCCAAGATTATGCTCTCTCGGACGCGTATACTGCTCTGATGAAGCACTTTTGGCCTGGCGCATTGACTCTTCTCTTCCCAAGCGACCCGGAAATTATCCCGTCGGTGATCACCGCCAACCAGCCTACAGTCGCTATCCGCATGCCCTCCCACCCGGTCGCGCGCGCGCTTATCGCCGTTGCAAACGCGCCGCTCGCTGCTCCCAGCGCCAACTCATCCGGCAAGCCCAGCCCCACACGCGCAGAACATGTGCAGCGCGATCTGGAAGGCAAGGTCGGGATCATCTTGGATGGCGGCGCGTGCGGCGTCGGGGTGGAGAGCACCGTTGTCGATGGGCTGCACGAGGATGGCAACATTCGCGTCCTGCGTCCCGGGGGGATCACCGTCGAGGATATTGAGAAGGTGTTGCGCGAAGAGATCGGCGTCTCTGGACAGGTCCCAAAGGTCTTGGTCCACCGGCGAGATTACACGGACAAGGCTATGGAGGCGGCTCCGACCACCCCTGGTATGAAGTACAGGCATTATTCTCCGGCTGTTCCCGTCTATCTTCTGTATACCGCGTCTCCACCGCCCAACGGGGTTCAGCCTTTGGAAGCAGACGCATTCTTGGCTTCCTTCCGTGGCACTCGCAGTGCGGGGCCACCGGTCAAGGTCGGAATATTGGCCTTAACCGACTCAACACTTGGAACGTGCAATTTGCCCATGGATGGAATAGAATGGACCCGATTCCGCCTTGGGCCCGCCGCTGAGCCCTCAGTCACGGCGCATTTACTATTCGACGGGCTGCTAACATTAGAGCGCCACGGCGTAGATTTGATTCTTATAGAAGAGGTGCAAGAAGAGCGGGAAGGACTGGCCGTCATGAATCGCGTAAAGAAGGCTGCTGGAGAATGTAGATGGATACGGTTTAATAAAGCGGGTTGATTTCCGAGATGTGAGTCACGCCCATTTCAGCTTGCACACAAATGCATAACATTTGAAGCGCTCTGATATCTGTTTGCCGTTCAAGAATTTCGGAAGATAAAGTTCTCCGAAAACATGAGGCCAGGGATGGACCTTGAGCATTCACTCAGGGATATTCATCGTGGCCCTTATCAACACCAGGATGGCTCCGAGCTATGGCCGAGCGTTAGGACCGCATGGTTGAAAACGGACTAAAACGGGTTCCTTGGTGAAACTCTTTTGAAAGCGTACGCTGTACCGGTTAGTATCGTTTTTGCCGCGGGCCACCGGCCTCCGCACGATGATACAGGATGATACTTATCCAGAAATGTATGTTGCACGAGGAATGTCGCCTACACACTGCACCAGATGACATGTTAATTTGCGTGCGCGTCGGCCACAATTGTTGTAAGATGATTGGCGAATTTCAAGGGGGATCCCACGCTTCATTATTTTCCGCTCCTACAAGAGCTAGTATGTAGCACTGTAGCATGGTCCTGAGCTCAGAAAGACCTTTTTTTAGGGGAAGCCGCTTACAGAAATTGACCATTTATAGGATGAGAAGTACCACCGGACCGATAACCGATTCGAGTTGCTTGGTTACTCCCTGTTACTCCGCGTTGGGATCTCTTCTCTTCTGACCATGCGCGTTTTCTTTTTATCAACCTTGAAGCTTGTTGAAGCTAGAGCTTTAAATGCTATCCTGCGTCAGTCGGCCGTGCATGGCCTCAATCCGAGGAGGTGATCCGTGTTCTCACGTCTAGGTTGCACACAGACAGCTCAGCGCTAGTATCCCCCAATTTCCTGGCTTTGGGGATTCGGAACGTATGCGCCTCAATTAGCTTTGCTGTCGACGCATGGTACCATCAGTTGCACCATATGGTTCCAACCTATACACAGACATGCCTAGCCTCGCTATATATTGCTTCGCCGCCGCCCGTCTCAGCGCACCATGTCTCTCCTGCGCGACGTTCTCAAGAAGAAGAAGGATGGCGCTGCCAGCAAGCGCGATAGCGCGTCAGTCAAGTCGGCCGGCGCACGTTCTCTGGTTGCGTCGCTTTATAGTTTAACAATCGGTGGGCAGCGCGTTAAGAAACGGCGGCGTCCAGATTTTTCTACGCTAGGTAATTAAATACATACACTGGATTTGGAGTACTGAACATATTCAGGTGCTCCCGAATGGTACTATGAGGATCCCCCTGAACCGTCAGACATGCCTGGCACCGCACCGAGAACAGACCTGGGTGCATACACCATCGCACACGGAACGGTTCTACCTCTTCGTATCGACGAAAAGAGCCACTGGCTCTCCCTTATACTGTTCAATCATGCGACCGACGCGTCTCTGGCCGCGATGTACCACAACGAAGGTTAGTAGCCTTGTAATAATCATATTGGCATGATAATGACCCGCAGGACAGCTCAAGTCGCTGGGGAGGTTAGGTTATGTCTGGACAAGACCAAAAACATCTCCAGTATCGATGTCTGGGTACGCGCACCCGATTTGCTTGTAACTCGAATTTCTGACCTGAGTACACAGCTTACTGCAATAGCACCGTCCGGTCAAATCATCAGCCTAACCGCAAACGTCTGGAACCGCCAGAAGGGCAATCCGCTGCGCACCGACCCGAATCCACGGCAATACAAGGGCAAGTTCCCGCAAGGCACATACGTCTTTCCTTTTGAGTTGCCCCCGCTACCCAAATTCGTGCCTGTCACCCATCCAGACAACGACACGCGAAAGGTAAGCCCTGCGCTGCGGTTCGAAAGCCCGACACAACAATGCTGAGAACATTTTCAGACGAAAGGTCTGGTGCCCTTGCCGCGTGCGTCATCCGTCGTCTCCTTGATGCCTTGACCAACGCGCCCCAGCGTCTGGCAAAATCAACTATACGTGCGGAGTCGGTGTGCGACGGGACAGCGTAGCCGGCATCAATGAGGACATGGACATGATCTTACAGTACATCCCACTCGTGCGCCCACTTCCGCGACGGCCAACGCCGTTTCCGTTCCTCGCCTCGCGCGAGGATTGGCCGTTCAAGCGCGAGACCATCGGCGGGTGGGTGCTCAGCCCGTTCGGAGGTAGGGGCCGCATCGGTGCGGAAGTAGTCGAGATCGAGGGAATTGTGCGTTGTAGCGTTCATTGTGTCCTGTTCGCGCCTACTGAATGGACCATTTGTATAGCTCGGTGTGCAGGACCCGGCGGTATACACGGTCGGACAGGCGTTGACATTCGGGCTATTGCTGTGGTCAACGAGTGCCCAAGCACTGAAGATACTTGGACAACCTGCGGCGGTCAGCGTAGGATATTACAAGGCGGATTTCTTGCCCTCATCGGAGGCGCTGCGACCCCGGGAGCAGTCGCGGCAAACGCGCACACTCGAACGTATTGGAGAAGGGCGAGTTTGGGTCGCGGATGCAGGGCGTCCGAGGGAGGGAGACCCGTTACCTGAGCTCATTTCGCTGAATATACCGGCCGACAAGATCTCTTCTCCCAAGGCAGGCACCGCAAGTGGGTCACGGATGCAGAGCATGTGGACCGCGGGAAGGGGTGTGAATGAGATGGGACCAGTGGCAGAAACAGCTGCTGTGAACGCTGGCCAATCGTCACCCACGCAGTCGATGGAAGAACTAGATGGTCTCGATTTGTCTGAGACGGAACATTTCCAGCGCCTGGATGGTGAGCTGCGCGTCCCACCTTGCCGGCCTGTCAGCTATCGCTACACCGAAATTGGGCGCGAGGTAAGCATCCAAAATGCAACTTGTCAGTGTCGGTGCTGACACTCATACCTCTCAGTACAGCCTGCAGCTGCACATCACCCATCCACAATACGCGCACATCTCTCCCACGGGCCCAGGACTAGTCGCGGAGGTGCCGATATGGTACGTTGCGGACCGCCCACTGACAGGAGGCCCCGCGGCGCTGAACGACGACCCGGCATATCTCGCGGCGTTGCCGCTCATAGGCGCCACCCTTCCGGTTGGGGATGATGCTGTGCGATGGCCCAAGACGGTGGGCGAGTACGCTACGCAAGGGCGGGGTGGAAAGCCAAAGATAGGACAGTCGTTTATCGGGCTCGTTCCGCCGATACGGGAGAGGTCTTGAGGGCGGCGCGTATTATATTAATAGTGGACTTGGCTGGTCTCCATTTCTTAATATCGACCAGGATGTGTATTTCGTATTTATGCTTTCCTAATGAGGTCGGTTGTGCACCAGACCCTCGGAAGCTGCTGGAACTTTGTTTAGGACCTCCAAATTTTGCGACATCAATTGGAAAGCACCTGTTTCTTTGGACTAGTGCTAAGTCATACCCTGGCCAGAAAGGCATCCGAGATCTATTGGAAGGGTACGGGGACAGGACGGGAACAGTAAAAATGGAGAGAGAGAGATAAGATTCCTTTCTTGGACGCCAGCGTTGAGTAACCATTTTTGACAAGCATGCCAACCAACTGCATAAGACTCACAAAATGGTTGCACCCTCCTCTCCCTGCTCTTCCCCTTCCCCTCCTCGGCCGCCAGACTAACATTGCAGGGTGCACTCTGAAGCGCTGATAGGGGGATACGGACAGACTCGGAGTGCGGCGCGCCGCGGCGCGGCCGGTGATTCACTTTAACTCGAAGCTTCGGATCCGAATCCCGGTCCGACCGCGCCGTTTGTGCTCTGCTCTTTCACAATACAATGCCAGACAATGCCCTGGCTATTCGCCAAACTTATTCCAAAAAAAAACCTACCTGAGCACTCCGAGCCCATCCCCAGATCAAATAAAAGCCCCAAGAAACACTATGAGCCCCCAGAGGAACCTCTGTATTTCTGCTTTCGACGGCTATGGCTACATGGATGTCATAATTGGTACCGTCATCTCTGGCTTTGAAGTGGTCCGCAAGGTAGACCATTCCTTCATGAATTCGACCCTATTGACGGCTCAACTCAGTTGGGTTGGGATCGTTCCTCCAGCGTATGGCTCTGTAGGTGTGTGTGTATGAATGAAGAATCTTTTCCTCCGCTCAATTTACCGCAGAGACACATTTCAAGCGAGCAACACATACGTTGCCTTGAAAGTCATTACGCGTATTGGCTCAGCCGTCCTTGAAGCCAAACTGTTTCCTGAATATGAAGTCTTGAGCACAGTCAGATCAGCAAATCCCGCCATCCTGGTTTTTTACATTGTATCGGGCTCATAAAGCCTGCGTTCGAGATGCTGGGCGGGCATACCTGCTTTGCGATGGAAGCATTGGGATCAAATTTGCTAGATCTCAGGCAATCTCAAATCAATAGACAGAGCATAGTGAAACAAGCTCTCCTAGTACTCTCCTAGCGCTTGGCTACCTTCACAAGGAGAGAGGCAAGTGTCCCGATAGCCCGGATTTGCCTTCTCTCACCGGTAACAGACCTTAACCTCGACAATTATCTTGTTAGCCCGCCGAATCTGACGATGCAACGTATCGAAGACGTCTTCCCAAGCAGTCCTTTGAAGCGATACGAACCCATTACGGATTTAACTTTATGTCGATGACAACCAACATCATCGAGGACGGTGATGTTCTCTGTGCGGCTCGTACTATCCCACTTCTAATGAACGGCCAAGATTATCGAGCTCCTGACGGGAGGCCATCTTTTTCTCCAGGGTCAATCTGGACAGGTCTATTCGCCAGCCATCCATCTTTAAAATAGAGCGAAGTCGTTGGGCCTTTCCCCGAGAGTTTCTTGGCCCGTTGCCCGGAGCGCGACAAATACTTCGATGCAACTGGTATGACTTCATCGCGCATCGAACCTAACTTACTCATAACTGATCTAGGCCCACCCTAAAGGGGGAATCAGATAGTTTTGGTGCTGAGCCCTACACTGCCGCAAGGGCGGCTTTTGCACACTAAAACCAAAGCATCTATTCAACGGAAACTAGACGATCTCCTTCCCAAAGTGACCTCTAGAAAAGATTCCGCCGCGCAATTTCTTCGTGCATGTCCGACACAGGATCCCGAATCTCGACCGAATGCTGGTGAACTACTGCTGCACGACTGGCTCAAGACGGTTTAGATGGTGTTATTCCATGGTCGTGCTTTGGGCAGTGCCTCATTTCGTCTCAAGTAATCTAGACATCGCATTATTATTCTACGATCGTACTAGTCAGTAGCATTCACTCGCTTCCGCAGCAAATAATGGTACACTACATTCTTGTGATTTTTTTTTTTCATGCCAGAAACAAGCCGGCGTAGGCGCCTTGACCGACTTATGTAGTATAGAGACGTCTACGTCTTAACCGCACAAATTTGAAACAGAAGAAGTCACAAAAGTGGCGCGCGATTCATTCTCTCCAACAAGTAGCTACATACCTACGTATTTTCCTGTACTGTACAATTGTTGTGCTACGGGGACATGCGGGACGAGAATTTGAGCCTTTGGCAAGGAGGCTACAACTACGGGAACGGGACGGGATGCAGTGGATGTCGATGTGGATGGGATGTGTATGTATGGAAAGGGAATATTGTGGGATGAGCATGCAAAAGAAAAACAAGAGAAAGAGAAAAACAAGCAGGAAGGCGGGCCCAGGTGTATGTATGCCTTGTATGGTACGTTATATGTCGAGGCGAAACCAGAAACACGATACGGAGACACAGATGGCCTTCCCTTCACTTCCCTTCATTTCGATTTAGTGACGCGAGGTCGCGTCGTTCAACGTTCAACCCCGTGGACTATCGCACACGGCGCACGATTCCTTCACCTCGGGCCCATTCGTCAGCATGCACGTCCCGCACGTCCACGACCCCTCTGCGTTTTTCGGCTTCGGCGGCTTCACCCCCGCCGCCGCCCAGTTAAACCCTTGTGCTACTTTCGGCGTGGGCTTCTCCCGCGGCGCATCGCACACGGCGCACTTCTCCGTCGCCTCGGGCCCGTTCGACAGCATGCACGTCCCGCACTCCCATGACCCGGTTGCCGCGGTCTTGGCTTTGGGTGGCGCGCCACCCGCAGCGGCCCAGTTGAAGCCCTGCACCGCGGGCTTGTCGACCTCCTTGCCCTTGCCCTTGTCCAGCCCGGACGCAGGAGCAGGCGCGGTGAAGTCAAACACAGGCAGCGCGCTCTTCTCGAGCTTTCGCGCCGCCTCGCGCGCCTTGACATGCTCCGGCGCGAGGTTCGGCGCGTTGGTGAGCACAGAGAACACAAACGCGGGAAGAGCCGTGGGGGTCATCGTACGAGCGGCCACCTTGGGGTCGGTGGGAGTTGGCGCGGCTTTGGCTTGGGCGGAGGTCGATGCTGTTGCGTTGGAGGTGAATGGAGACGATGTCGATGTCGATGCAGGCACATATCCGGTGAACGTCGATCCCGGTGGGGGAGCGTTCTTCTTCGGCACCGGCGGCGGACCCATCCCCATCCCTAGGAACGTCTTCTCTTTCTCCTTGTCCGCCGCCGGTGGTGGCGTCGGCGGCGCGAACGAGTAGCGAAGCTTGGACGGCTCCTTCGGTGCACTCGCCAGTGCCTTTGGGGCACCAACGGGCAGGCGAAACTCAAACCCACCCGTGCTTGCGCTGCTTACGAGCGTGGTCGTGGCCGTGCTGCCATTCGTGCTACTCGACGTGGTGCTGTTAGCACCAAAGAAAGACGGCGCAGACGCAGACGCAGGGAACGCCGGTGTGGGTGCGGGTGGTGCAGCCTCGGTCTTCTTCTCTGGGCTGGAGCGCTTCTCGGTGCTCTTCTCGGTGCTTCCATTGACGTCGCCGTTGACGCCCTTCTGAGTACCATTTACCCCTCCCCGGGCACGCTTCGCCGGTGGCTCGTCCTCCTCCTCCTCCTCCTGCTCCTCCCCATCGAGATCAATGCGCTGTGGCTCCAGGCGTGGGCTGCGGCGCAGAGAGGACGGGAACGCAGGCGCCGCGAGGTTGCCATTGGGTCCCGAGCTGCCATTACTACTTGCAGACCCTGACAAGCTATTCAAGCTCGCGCCGGCATTGAAGTGCGCCGGCGGGCGGGAGCGTTTGCTCCCCTTGGGAAGCGTCGCCTCCATGATGGCCTGCGGAGGCAGCTTCTCCTTCTCCTTCTCGGTCTTCTCCTCCTTCTCCTTCGCTTCCTTCGCCTCCTTCTCCGCCTTCTCCAGCGCCCCGCCCCGCGCTCCGGGTCTCCCCGTCGCCCGAGCACGTTTGCGTCCAGCACTAGCCGCCGCAGGCGGGTGCGTGTTTGTCACACGCACGCTGACAGGACTCGCGCTTTGGTACGGGTTGCGCACGTCCACACTCCGTCGCGGTGCCTCCTTATCTGCGTCGCGGATGAGCGCGGAGAGTAATGTGGCGGCCTTCGTTGGAGTACCCGTTTGTGCAGAGGTGGACGGCGAGTTGAGGCTCTGCGCGGGGGACGAACCATTGGAGGACGGGGATGACGCGGGGGAGTTTCCCCACGCCTGACGAAGCGGGGACGGGTGGACGGGGAGCGAGCGCGTCTTCATAAGTGCGGGCGTGCCGGGCGTGGTGGCGATGAGGGCATCCTTTGGCTTGTCGGGCGTGGGTGTGCCGAGGGGGAAGGGGAATTGCTGTGCGGAGGCGGCGCGACCGGGGGATGGCCCGGGCGCGGCGGAGCGGGGGATCGGTGGTGGCGTTGTGGCAGCGGGGGTCTCGAGACGACGGCGTTTCGGGGACGCAGAGGAGGTAGTAGAATCGGCGGGCGAGTCGCGGAAGACGAGACGCTCGGCGGAGGCGGCGCGCGACGGTGTGCCAAAGGCTGGGGACGCGTAGCGATTCTTGGATGGGCGGGCGGAGCCACCACCGGACCAGCGCAGGACGCCGTTGGGGTTCCGGGCGAGGGTCTTGCGTGGCGAGCTCGTTCCGGTTGGCAGCGCGGAGGTGGATGCAGAGGACCCCAAAGTGAAGAGGTCGGTGGTCGGTGAGGCTGGCGAGTTTCCTCGTGCAGGGGTCGACGGCACGCTGGAGGAGAAGCGGAACGGTTCTGCTTTTTCAGCTAAAAAAAGTCAGTAAGACAATAAAAAAAAGCCTGGAGGCAAACTGACCCGGAGTGCTCTTGTTTATGAGAGAAATGAGACCCTCTGCCTCGAGCGGGGAGATTGTTTGTCCCCGGCGCTGCTCGAGGAAGGACGCGACGGTCTCGAGGTTTTTCTTGGGCGACGACGAGTCGGGAAGCAGGTACGGCATTGCCGGCTGTTGCTGGCGCATTGCGGGCTGCTCTGTCGCGATATTGAAGGCCATCTGCATCCATTTAAATGAACTTTTCAAAGCGAAAACCAAAGCTGGCCCAAGCGCACCTGTCGGCCGCGTGCAGACAGTGATTGCGGCGGCGCCTCGTGTTCGTCGCGGTCGTCCCGCGCATCAGACTCGGGCTCGTCGTCGTCGTCGTCGTCGTCGACGTCGATGGGCGACGAGGAGCGCAGACGCAGTGGATTGAAGAAACTTAGCAGCCCAGTCGCGATCGCCCACGGCTGCCCACAGACTTGTAAATCACCCAAAAAAATCACAGAAAATTGAGAGCACACACCGACTTCTTCGCTGGCTGCTGCTTTGAGCGGGCATAGGGCAGCGAGGCGGCGGAGCGGACGCGGCTGCGGCGGGGCTGGGTGCGGATTGCACCGCTCATGGTGGCAAAGTACAAGGTGCGGCTGCAGCCAAACACGAACACATATTCCAGGATGTCGTTTGTGCGGCCACGAGAGGGCAACCACAAGTACCCCCTCATCGACTCTGACCCCCATGCGAAACGAGTAATAGGCTATATGCGGCCCAGCGACTATGCCACCTGGGCCGCGTACACTGCGGGAACTCCGGCCGCATTTTACGGATGGGGTGCGACGCTATCCTCGCGGACATCCAGCGAGGTATTAACTGGTTGACAGAAAAACTCGACCGGGTGGGAGGACGGCTGAGGCCGCAGCTGTACATCGGTGCATGGCTAGGCTTCTGTGCGGGTTTCCTCATCGCGTACCAGCGTTCAAGCAGTGCGTTGCAAACATATAGGCTATCTCACTAATTAACACCTCGACGCAGAGCGCTTCTGGGGCTGGACGGAGAACGCGCGGGAGGAGAAGCGGGACCTGGAGGAGCTCTCGCAGCGCGTGCGCGAGGGCAAGTCGCTGTATGGCGAGTCTTCCCAGCCGATGTGGGTGCAGGCTGCCGCGCACCGCAACTCACAGTACTCCCAGCTTAAATTCTGTGCGTGCCGTCTCGTCGTACCCGTACAACTTATTTACTTATTCCTCACATCCAGCCCTCTTCCCTATGATCAACCTCGTGAACCACCCCTTCCACGGCACGGACCCCGCCAAGTACGGTCTCGAGGGTGCGGAGCCCGCTGTGCTCGAGAACGACGAGGGGCTGCGCCCCGGCGAGATCCTCACCCGCAAGCGCGACCCCAAGGGTCTGTTTAATCGCGGCCAGAAGACGGAGGAGGAGGCGAAGAACGAGTAGAGCATGCAATTGTAAATTCGAGCCGCGAAGACATATTATCGAACGAGTTATTGTGAGCCTTTGAACTGCTCTAATTAAGTCATCAAGCTCTTGTGCATGGCACGAATACCGAGTCTCCGCATGTCATTGACTGCTTTGAACACTTGCTCCAAATTTTTTCAAGTTGAAACCTTCCATATCGATTCGTCCCACTGTTGTCCATTGAAGTCGTCGAAATCAGTATAAAATATTTCCTTCATCGAGTAACACGATTTTCCCCTTGAACTCAACGATAATGATTTTCCACGCTTGAATTGACTCGTTGAATAAATGGAGTGTGATCTTCCTTTTGTTCTTTGTCGTGATTTACCGCTTCACAGCCACTCGTCCATATGCGTCTGCCGCCGGCTACTTGGACTTGCCCTGATACGTCCTCCATACCGCACAGATGTCCTCAAATATATACCAGGTATATTCCACCACTGCGCACCCAATACCCCACCTGAATTCCATCCAGCACAGGTCCCTGAGACCAACAGGCGCACCCCCAGATCCGTACAACCCTGCCCGATTGCAGGACACCCTCGACCAGGTAAAGCAGGAGTTCGACGGCCTTGCAGCGGAATTGGCCTTGTCTAGGTCCCAGCGCGAAAAATACGAGTCCACCATCACCGCACAGGTCGATGAGCTCAACAACATCCGCCAGGCGCTCTACGATCTCGAGCAGAAGCACGGCAAAGTGCGCCAGCAGTACGACGAGGAGCTGCGCTCCCTGCGCGCAGAGCTCTTTGCCAGCCGCCAGCCCGCCCGCGGCGCACCAGTGCCTCCACCTGGCATATATAACAACGCGCCTGGGCCAGAGACGTACCGTGACCGCGAAGACCGTGAGAGGGGAGTCGCTCTAAGAGACAGGGAGCGCGGCGTGCCCGACCGCGAGCGGGAGGGGTCTGTACGCGAACACCGGGAACGAGAGGCACGCGAACGCGAGTTGGACCGGGAACGCTTCATGGATGTCCAGCGCGACGCAAAACGCATCAAAGAATCCACACTAGGCCCGCTCATGGGCCCCGGCTCGACCCCCGCGCTCGCGCCGCCCCCACTGCCGCCGCCCGCTGCAAAGACCCCCACACCACGTCTCCCTGTCGCGCGCACCCCCGCGCAAATGAATGACTTCCTCGCAGACACGCCCGATCCCGCCGGCGTGCCGCCACAATACAAGAAGGAGGGCAGCGACTGGTTCGTGCTGTACAACCCCGCCATCCCGCGCAGTCTCGACGTGAGCCTCGTGCACACGTTCATCCACGAGACGGTCGTGTGCTGCGTGCAGTTCAGCGCGGACGGCAAGTGGCTCGCGACGGGGTGCAACCGCACCGCGCAGATCTTCGACGTGCAGACGGGGCACAAGACATGGTGGGTGCTGCTTTTGCGAAAAAACTGTATTATTATACCAACTTGGACCCACCCAGTGTGCTCGCGGACGACTCGACCGGAAAGACCGGTGATTTGTACATCCGCAGCGTGCGCTTCAGCCCCGACGGCAAGTATCTCGCCACCGGTGCCGAGGACAAGCGCATCCGGGTCAGTTTCCGTCTCTCATCTCTCAAATTCCCTCTCACCCGCTGCTGCAGATCTGGGACATCGCCAAGCGCTCCATTCGCATCGTGTTCGACGGCCACCAGCAAGAGATCTACTCACTCGATTTCTCCTTCGATGGGCGCCTCATTGTCTCTGGCTCGGGCGACCGCACCGTGCGCATCTGGGACATGGAAGACCGCTCCAGCCGAACGCTCGCCGTCAACCCAGACGCCGAGCCCTCCTCCTCCTCCTCTTCTGCCTCTGGCACCGCACCTGCCTCCACAGGCACGACCGATGCGGGCGTGACGAGCGTCGCGATCTCACCCGACGGGACGCTCGTCGCGGCGGGCTGCGTCGACGCGGTCGTGCGCATCTGGAGCGTCTCGACGGGTGCGCTGGTAGAACAGCTGCGCGGGCACTCGGACTCGGTCTACAGCGTCGTGTTCACGCGTGACGGCACGGGGATCGTCAGCGGCAGCCTCGACAACACGCTCAAATTCTGGGAACTGCGCGGTGGGCGAGCGCGCGCGGCCGTGGCGGGACGCAGCGACGGGAAGCCCAGTCAGTGCACAACGAACTTTTTAGGACATAAGGTGGCGTGAAGTCCCTTTTTATACCTACGTACTTTGAGGCTGACAACGACCGCAGGACTACGTGCTCAGCGTCGCCGTCTCGCATGACGCACAATGGGTGGTCTCGGGCTCCAAGGACCGCGGCGTGCAGTTCTGGGACGCTGCTGGCGTCGTGCAGTGCATGCTTCAGGGCCACAAGAATTCGGGTACGGCGCGCTTATTCTTCGTTACTTTTCTCCCTGTCCTCACCTATTCCCCTCAGTCATCTCAATCAGTCTCGACCCGGTGGGAAACCTTCTTGCGTCCGGTAGCGGCGATAACCTCGCACGGATATGTACGTCGTTTGTCTCCTCTTATTCGCCAATCAACGTGTCGCATTGTAGGGAGTTACACCAACGTCGCATGACATTGACGAACGACCGACAAAATTCACGCCGCGTCACGACAGCGACACGCTTACCTCAATCATACGCCCTCCGCCCTCTTCAATACCGCCTGCCCTCATTCATCCAACCACACGTCCGCCCGCCCTGTTAACAAATACTTCGTCGTTTATCCATCTAACATCACTCCCCACCACGCCCAACCATCCGCCTGCTGTGTGTATCCGTATTCGTATCCCTGCTTACACCCCCGACCGCAGTCCCGCTCCTTCTCCGTGTATGCGCCTAAGCTGCCTATATTTTATTTTATTGTATATACCGCTATGGAAGTGCTTTGACTCTTGTTGATATACTATAGAATAAGGTTCTCACTGTGTTGGGGACAGGAAAGGGATGGCGATTGAAAGGAAGTCGACGGAAAGATTGTATGTCCACGGAGAGAAGTGCGCCAGAGGTCACTTACACGCAGCGGAAGTATTGTGGGCGATGCTCCCGAGACGCACACGTAGCAAACTGAAACTCTCGCCACGAAAAGAAAGACCCCGCAGTATCATGACCATGCCTGGGAGAAAGGTCTTCGGGCCAACGTGACCCAAAAGCGACACGCTCGCGCGCGCGGAAACACGTCGGGAATTCATCGTCCCCGAGGTTCAGGCGCGCACTTCCTATTTAAAGGCATGCGCCCACCGCGTACCCGAGCACAGACACAGATAAACTAAACGATGTTTCTGCAAGCATCAGCGGTCGCGATTGCACTCGCTAGTGGGACCGCCGGCGCGGCGCTGCAATCGCGCGCAGCGGCGGGCGGGTACATCCAACTGCCCGGCCCCGGCAACGCGAGCTTCACGATGTACTCGGGGTGCGCACAGCCCGCGTGCGGCGTCGCCGTGACGGGGTTCAGCGCCGCGATAAGCCAGCTGGCGTTTGGGAGTGTTCCTGGACTCGGCCCTGGCGACGCGTGTGGGCGTTGTTTTGCGCTCACGGGCACCGCGGATCCCTTCTCCCCCGCCTATACGGGCCCGTTCGGCAAGTCGATCGTGGTCAAAGTAACCGATATGTGCCCAGTGGCCGGGAATGAGGTACGTTCTTCCTAGTTTTCCGAGGGACGGTTCAATGACTAACGGGGCTGCAGCCATGGTGTGGGCAGACTGTAAGCAAGCAGGCAAACCAGTTCAACTTGCCGATACAGTGAGTGTCTTCGTGGAGGCGTGGAGCGTGAGCTGACGAGCGGACGCCAGTTTCGATATTTGCGAAGACACTGGCGGCTCGGCTGTCTTCTTCCCCTCAGGACACGGAGCGCTCACGGGCACCTGGTCCGAGGTTAGCTGCACGCAGTGGACTGGGTCCACTGGAGGCCCGCTTTTCAACGGAGCCTGTATCAGTGACAATGCGCCGCTCTGGCCGAGCACGGCATGCGGAAACCAAGGCTCGTAGCCACATATTCGACGGAGGCTGAATACTGATTTGTGCAAAAACAGGTCTTGCACCGGGAGCGTCAGGTAATTGAGCATATTTCGCTGTCGTTCCCGTCGAATGGATTGCTGAATGCTGATTTAGGCCCGCCGGCTTCGACGACGGCCAAGTCCACGACCGCAGCTCCAACAAGCACTGCGGGCAATGGCGGCAGCTCGACGACGACGGCCGGAGGCCCCACGCAGACGCAGTTTGGTCAATGTGGAGGTGCGTTTTAGTTTCGGCCAATTTTCGTCGTGTAGGACTCATTCATCGCGAAGGGACTGGTTGGAATGGGCCCACGGTCTGCGCTTCACCATTCAACTGCCAGTCTATTTCACCGCCGTTCTATTCTCAAGTAAGTTTTTACAACCCTGCAGAAACCGAAACTCACCTGGTTTCCAGTGTTTGTAAAAGGGATGTTCTGCATTGTAAAACGAGTAGCATCAAATAAAATTTGCATGCCTTAGCAGTCACTTCGAGCCTCGAGGGATCCTAATAGCAAAGCCTACAGAATGGAAGAGAGTAAGATGGACAACGCTCATATTGTTTGATGGCATCAGTACGTACGATCGGCTCGCCGGGCTGAAGACAGCCTGGTAGGGCTGCATACTCAAGCTCGATGTCGAACGTTCCCTCAAAAAGTATAAACGGACTCCTTCGAGGTCATTCTCAAGACGGATACTACGCGTAATGCGTACCAGGCTTTTGTGCCGCCTCGTTGAGGGCAACTTCCCGTGTCTCCGCCAAGTGCGAGTCTCAAATCCTCGAATGCTTGAAGCTAGAACTGATATCCATTCACATGATGGTGACCCAGGTTCAAAAATAAACGATTGAACGATAAAAATATATACACTCCTGACATATCCTCATGTTTACTGCCTTTTCTTTTTCGGTGCTGCGGCGCTGGGGTCAGATCCGTAAAAGCAACGAACACGAAAAACTCACCACCCGCTTTGGCCGGCGCCTCTGCTTTCCTTTTCAGGCTTTTGCTCTGGAGCTTCTTTGCAACCGCACCCACAGAAGCACCTGGGCTCTCTTCGCAGTCAGGGCAGAACCATTCGCCCTCGGGTATGCTCTCGAGAGGAGGCGTGAGGCATGCCAGATGATACGGAGCGTCGCACTGTAAACATCGTCGGCATGGAAAGGAGTACGGAAGAAAATACACACCTTTTCGCATTCGAGTACCTCGTCACCATCCTCGCCATGGTCCTCGCCGCATTGGATACATGTTTCCGGCGGATCTACATCGAGAGGGTGGCGTGGCAGGTCCGAGTATTTTCCAACGGGCTTCGCGATGAAAAGTGTGGTGTTTTGGCCCGCGGAAATGCTAACCAGAGCGACTGAGTTTACAGCGATGGACGGGGAGACGAAAAACGAACTCAATAACAGACACATTAACAAGAGGCATATGCCTAGTGGGCTTGGTGGCACTTTTAGGTTCTTCAGGGCCGAGGCCAAGCTCACCATTGGCGGCGTTTTGTCCCCAAGCGACGGTCATAACCCTTGGCTCCCCAGTCTCCTTGTCATCGTCATCTGGAGTGAGGAGCCAATGCGTGACACCGCCGCACGATGCCTTTGTAACTTTACATGCCCTGCGATCTTCGGGTGAGAGAGGTAAAATTGAAGGCAAGTGAACGAACATGATATCCTGCATATATCGGAATGACGAGTACGGCGACCCAGAAGAGCCTTGATGTGCAGGGTTATATTATTACCCCTGTGACTGACGGAAACGACTCGCCTTCCCCGCTGTTTTTCCACTGGCGAATGGTCTCAGCGCCAGGAATTCAAGGATTTTTCGGATAGCTCACTTTTCCCGTCATCCAGTACATACCTTGTCGGTCTACGACGACCGAATTACTCGGCCCTGCAACGACTAGGGCCCCCATGAGGAGCTCGTTGTTTCCCGCAAACTAGAGTCCCAAGTCCACAAAGATATCATCACAATCAGGGGGCGCACGTACATTTGGAACCAACTTGGGTTTGAGCTCGTCGGCCTGCGTGCCTAGACCAAGTCTGCAATACCCGCCATAACCCCAAACATATACCAAGCTGTTGGTGTACCGGTTAGGAGGAGATATAAGAGAGAAGTATTTATGACCGACCCGGTCGAATCGAGGGCGATGCAGTGTTGCTGTCCAGCGGATATTTGGACAATTTTCCTATTGTCGATTCCCTCAACTTGAGCTAGATAAGGTGGAGTCAGAAAATGGCAGAAAGAAAGTATCAACACGTAAGTACTGGGATGAGATACGATGTCGAAGGCAATCTTATTGCCAGTGATAATTCTTTCCCCAGTCTTGCCGTTTCCAAGCTGCCCCTTCTCTCCACTACCGAAGGTATAGACTGGCCAAAACAGTGAGCAAATGTGTCTTGAAAACGGCTGTCGACTCTCACCTTTTCCTGTATCCGTGAGCACAGCAGAAAAGGTAAAGCCTGCAGTAGCCTTCACGACGCGTTCCTTGGCTCCAGCCTCCGAGACGACATTGACGCTCTTGAAGGCTGGGACATCCAGAGACGGGGGTTGACCGCACTATGGTCGATGTCATCGCGCTGCAGAGACTTAAAACACAACTTTCAACACACCTGGCCCAGAGTGTTGATGCCCGCACTCCACAGTTGCCCATTGGAATCCACCAAGAGAGTGTGATTCTTGCCACACGCGGCATGCACAAACTTTGTTGTGGCCCCCGCGCCTAGTTCCGCCGGGGTCAATCTCTTCGGTGCGCTCTCTGAGATGGCATCGACGGTGTTCGGAACTCCAAGGGCACACGACCCGTTCCTCCCAAAGAGCCACGCAACGCCGTCGACATCCAGCACCACGCAATGACACGAGTGCGCAGAGGTGTGGACAGAGGTCGCCTTGACGTTACTCAGGGACCGAAGAATATGCGGTTCCAAGAGGTCCGGGTTGCTAAATCATGCGCGAAAGCTTAGCCGCACAGCAATGGGTTCAAGAAACGACGCACTGCTCGCCATCCCCGCCCTCTGTCTTTGAACCCTTGCGTCCCAGTCGTGTCCTATACGTACATGCGCCGAGCGTGACAAGAAATAGCAAGAGAACCTCATGTGAGAAGGTGTTGTTGTTCAACAAAACCACGCGTACCAGTCTGTTCCGCCACATATCAGGACTACAGGGATAGCTCAGTGTTGAGCGGGACCATGGAGAGTGCCGTTTACTGTACCTCTGCCCCACTCCGGGGTGACACTGGACGGTGCATCTTCAGTTGCGCTGGCACTCATGTGGTGAATTGACAAACAACGCGAAGCACGGACATGATTTCGTGGAGAGTAACCAGCTAGAAATACTAGCCTAGCCCCCGTCTACATAGGTCGTCCACAAGCAAGTATGAGTACTAATAATAATATAAGGCGACCGACCAGCCCTCCCTCGCCGTCGCACATTTGCGACCTTCCTCAGGTCGGAATGCTGACAGTTACGTACGTAAACAGCTTGCCGTTCTCAATACAGATCTTGCGGTACGATGGGCAAGCTACAAGAGCGCATAGCGATTGAAGACGCAGAAGTGTCTGTTGAAGAGGCCCGTAGCATCTCCGCCGCACGTTGGTTGAAGTACTCGAAGGCGAGGACAAAGTGGAAGCTGTAAACCAAGACTGGAACGAGCTGGACAGTCCTCCGAATGAAGGTGGAACAGGTGTAGACGGAATTGTACGCCGAATGAAACGTAACTTGAGGATGGCTGTGTTGCAGTTGCATGTCTGGTTTACATGTAAAGCGAATCCATTGTCCACGTTCCAAACGCATGCGAGTTGCCGCAAAAAATGTCCAGTATGTCAAATGTTTGGGAAAAAGCTTTGAGTTGACATCGATTTTCACTTGGGTGATGAGAGGTGATGAGAGCGAATTGGGTCATTCATTTGTCTCATCGTCTAGCTTGGAAAGTGATGTCCTGGAGAAATAACCGATTGAACATGGCAGAATTGGAAAAACGCTGCACCGTCCAGACTCCAAGTCGAGAACCGTTGTCTGAACGGAGTGGCATTCAACGAAACCACCAAGTACTCGGAGGACTCGGAGGAGCGACAGAGAAACGCGAAGATGCTGTAGGAGACAAGACATCAACAGAAAACAACAGCAAGAGAGGGTGAGCTGCGAAACGGCCATACAAGAAGAGTGGAACACCTGTTGACGTGGTGGTGAAAGATAACGGAGAACACAAACACGAGCAATTTCGCCGCCATCACGATCTCCGTACTCTGAGTCTCTGATATGCTTTCGTTTCCTTTTTTGGAAGAGCTCCATGTGCAGCGCTCAACGCTCAGCTACAACCTAGCTCAAATACAAGACGACTACACGAAGTACACCATGAAATTTCACGAAAGGTGAAACGTCTGGCGGACTTGAAAGAAACACCGGCCCGGAATGTCGTGAGTCTCATACCACACAGAATTGCTTGCATACATGACAGCCGCAATAGACAGCAGAGTAGTCGTTAGCATTCTGCCAGCTTACAATCGAAAGTTCGATGGCGACGGCGTTCCTTGCGTCATATCACACCGCACTTGGGCGCAGATTATGCCGGGCTCCTACGAGCCGGGCGTCGGTTTCGTAAAGTCCAGCCGCCGCGCGACGGCGGAACGCGTCTTCGTGTCGTCCGCAGGCGACGACAGCTTGCGCTTGAGGCGGTTCGTCTTGCCGGTGAGGGTGTTCCCGTCGAGCTCTTCGAGGGGAAGCGCAGCGGTTAGCTGGGCCGCACATTTGGGTAGTTTGGATGGATGTGAGGGATAGGGAAGTGCGAAAAAATACGCGTGTTGGAGCGCCTGAAAGTGCGGTCAGGGTACGGGAAGGGGAGATGGGGGACAAACAGACTTCTTTGGCGGTGATGCGCTTCCGGGGCTCGTATATCAAGCACTGAGTGAGGAGATTGAGGGTGTCGGCGCTGGCGGCGGTAAACAAATCCCGCAAGGGCGTCTTGGGGAACTGACCCATTGGAACGTAATCAGGGAGCTTTGTGTGTCCGGGCCAATCCTGTTCTGTCGGCGTCCCAAGTGCACGAAATATGGTCTTGAGCTGGTCCATATCGCTTTCTCCAGCTAAATATGGAGTGCGCAACATGAGTTCTGCAAAGATGCACCCGACAGACCAGATGTCGACTGCGGTAGAATAGTAGCGGCTGCCGAAGAGGAGCTCGGGAGGTCGGTACCATCTTAGATGCGCAAATGAGATGGCATGCTTGGGATACGGGGCTCCGGTGCGTACCGTGTGATAACTTGACAGGTCATTTTATACCCAGGATCTGCAAAGTCACGCGCCAAACCAAAATCCGCAATCTTGAGCTGGCCGTCTGAGGCAATGAGTAAATTGTTGGGTTTGAGATCCTAGTTGGGTTCAGTCAAAGGGTCGGAAGACAAAGTGAGAACATACACGGTGAAGAATCCAATTCCGGTGGCAGAATTCGAGCCCACGGAACGTCATTGCCATCCAACTTTTTATGTCGGCGGGAAGAAAGACAAGGGAGCGGTCCTTGATGATCATCTCCAAGTCCGAGTCAAGGAACTCGAGAACGAGATTCAGATTCGTCTTCGAGGAGAATACATCCAGAAGCTAAAGAACGATAAGTTGAGTGTCGTGGGCACACTGCAATAACTTCTTGCCTCTATGACATTCTGGTGTTTTAGTTCGCGGAGATATTTCACTTCACGAATTGCAGACATGTCCAGCCCATCCTTGAACTGCCCGACCTTGATCTTTTTTATAGCGACCTTTCGGTTGGTCGAGGCTTCTCTTCCTGAGGCAACTATGTAGCCCGGACACACACACGGAGGAACAACGCGCACCTCGATACACAACGGCGTAGGTACCTTCACCGACTTTTTGGTCCTTGACCCTTCAGGACTCCATCTGAAATGCAGGTCATGCTGTGAATCAAACCCACATACCATCGTTTTTGCCGCTCAGTGTTTGCTTTCTCGACAGCGTCCATGTCGAGCCGCGAGGTGGCTGTCAGAAAGATCCGCACAAGCCTTTCGCAAGCTCAAGATATCGACTCTGCTCAAAATCTTGGGCACGGAGAGCGAAATAATCAATCTCTTCCTCGCAGTCACGAGTGGGGGTCTCTCAAGAAAAACCGCCTCACCTTGGCCTCACCGTCCAAGTCGAGGACTTATCTTGTGCTGTGACGCTGTGACGCTGTGACATAGTTAGGGGCTAATATCAATGTGCTCAGCTTCAAGCAATTCTACAACTATGAGGATGTAATTTCTGCGGACGACCGTCTGGACAAGAACAAAGTTATAGCCAACTGTCCGTTGAATTTTATTCTGAATCGTTGGTCGCCAATTCTCTGGGCTCACCGCCGTGCGGCGTAGACGGCCGACGATCTGATCGTGTTGATCCTCCTGGTCACTGCACTGCGCTGTCAATGCCTTGACCGCAACTTGACCACTACTCATGCTCAGCTTCGCCGCCCCCAGCTGGCAAACCGCAATTTTGACACAGAATCCGAGGCAAGGTCTTTTAGGCTCTGGCAAGGCACGGCACGCGTCTCTAATTGTCGACCATGTATATCTCTCGGATCTCTTCACTGCACACAATGAAAAGGAGCTCTCTAGGCTTGGTACTCTCCCACTGGTGCATAACGCAAGCCGCTTTAATCTGACGCGGAGTGCGGACAGGGATCACACACGTAATAAGCATCTTGGACCGCGTCCCGACCATCCCTGCGTGTATCCCGGAGGAGCGGAGGCTGCACATATCCATCGCAGATCGCTCCGACGTGGACATCCAACAATATCTCAAGCAAACGACGGACTTTATTAGTGCAGCGCTGGCTGAGAATGAAGAAACCAATGTCTTGGTATGCGGTAGCTGTATTCCTTGGCGTATGTGCTAATGCACTGGGTGTGCAAGGTTCATTGCTTTCAGGGCGTCAGCCGCAGCGCAACCGTCGTGTGCGCATACCTCATAGCAACGACTACCATGACGGCGGGGGAGTCGATAGCCTACACGCAAAATAAGCGTCCCATTGTGTGTCCGAACCTCGGATTTCGAAACCAGCTGGAGGCGTGGAGTATCCAATATTATGGTCACAGCGCAAAGCGATCTGGGAGCCGAGTGTCGAGAATGACAGAGGGCATTGCGGAGCGGATACGGGAGCTGAAGGCGGCGGCTGGGTCGCCTCCGACGGCTAGGCAGCCAAAAACTGTCGTTTAAACGAGGGCTATTATATTTCTTGTGGCGTCCATACCTTGTATTCGTGCACTATAGATCGGGATTTAAATCCAAATCCAAATCGAACAACTGAGCCTGAGGGGCGCGCAAGTCTTGTCTGTACGGATTGGCGCCATGCTGACTTGCGTCCGGGGCTTTGGGAGGAGAGAGGGTGGGAGCTGTAACAACAGTCAAGGGTGCCTTATTATAGAAATGATACCACAAACCTCGTCCAACAGAATGAGTTTCGCCGAGCAATCCCAGCGGCGCCTCCGCATTCAGGCGACCCCGGCGCATCTTCTCTTCGTTGGGGAACGGAGGGAAGAATAGCGGTGGTGGCGGTTGCCCGGGAAGGGTAAGATCTGGCATATTTGGCGGCGCGGATGTAAAAGCACTCAGGCTTTGCGCATACGCCAAGAGTTCAGGGTATGGGATGGAGGCTGCATGAGTTAGTAGTGAAAAAGGCTAACCCATGAGCATCCAACCTTTCTTGGCTTGTTCAATGGATTTTATTCTCTCTTCTCCTTCCTCGATCATTCCTTCCAATTCTCGTTTCCCTGCTTCCAGCTCTGTGCAGATTTCCCGCCACCGTCGATCAAGTTCGAGGATCTCATCCTTCAGTCCTTCAATCTTGCGCTGCTTGATTTGGTGAGTATGAGCGAGGTTCACAGCCGACGATAGCGCCTGGTCACAGGCGAGAAATGCAGAAAGCGGAGGTGGTGGGGGCGGTTTGGATTGAATGGGAGACAGAGAGAGAAACAGCGTGTGTGAAAGAGTCTGAAGGTCTGCTAAGGGACCAAGTAGCATCGACGACATAGAAGAATCATCTTGACGGTTGGACATGGACGTAGACTCGTTTCAACCTGCGGTGTCTGAAGATGGTCGTTCAGAAGGACGCGTTGTTTGCCTCGATTTATTGCGATCAAAAGCCATTGCCTTTTCCGGCCACATACTACCAGACTGGCACCAGTTCGACCGCTGCAAGGGAACTTGGTCCATTGCGCAGATAATAACGCGATCCGTTGAGTGAACGAGCTCAAAATGCCGCATCCCGACCCCGCGGAAGTGTTCGAGCTAACAGACGATGGGCAAATGTCTTCTCCAACCAAGCAGGCTCACTTCGCGTCATACGTGGACGGAAGCACAATAGATTGGCTTCGGGAAGAGGCTGCCGAACGGGAACGCACAAATATCCAGCGTTCACAATACGGTGTTCGCGGCCTTCTGCTCCCATGGTCCGTGCCCGGATTCTCAATGGTCCGTAAACTTAGCTGCCACTTATCTCAGGTTCGACGCAGCCCGCATGTGGCTGGTGGTGATTTTGACTGGGTTCGGCATTGGCCTAACCGGGGGCTGGTTGGACGTGCTAGTAAAGTGGTATGTTCGCTGATTTAATTCGAGGCAATAAATGACCATATCATCTAGGCTTGGAGACCTCCGTGAAGGACGCTGCACTTACGGCTTTTTCTACAATCAAGTTTCATGTTGTAGCGGAATGGATTGTGTGTTCCTGCCGTTTTTTTTTTTTTTTGGTTTTCTTTACTCACATTTTTGTAGCTGGAGAAGTCTGCACAGAGTGGCGAACTTGGGGCGAGTACCTCGGGGTTAGGTTCGTATTTGCGCAATCGCTATTACACTCCTTCGTGTACGTCTCGCTAGCGGTAAAATTCATGTCTTCCCTCCTAAACGATTCTCATTTTTGCTTTTTCGAGGTTGCGTTTGCCGGTAGCGCGGCACTCTTGGTAAAAAGTTATGCGCCCTATGCATTTCATACCGGAAGTGAGCCAGCCCATCTTCTTCCTCATATCATTTAAAAGTCCTTACGCTCTCGTCAGTCCCAGAAATCAAGGCGGTCAGTCTGCGGTCCGTTGTTTCGATCGTGCGCTCATTCAACTTCAGATTTTGGGAGGTTATGTCTTGACAGCATTCTTGACCCCATGGACTCTGTTGATCAAAGCTCTTGGGCTTGCTCTTGCCGTCGCATCGGGACTTTCTTTGGGCAAAGAAGCAAGTCTTGTCACGTTGGTCCGCTACAACACTAACATTCATCCGCTGCAGGGACCGCTTGTGCACGTTGCGTGCTGCATGGCATATTTCCTTTCTCGTTTCTTCAAACAATTCCGGAATAGCGAAGGTATCAAACAAATTCCCATCTTTGAGACGTAAACTCAGGCATGCCTCCAGCTCAGCAACGAAAGCTATTAGCGGCTGCCGCCGCTGCCGGCGTGTCTGTGGCCTTTGGTAGTCCATTAGGAGGCGTATTGTTCGGTCTTGAAGGTCAGATGGCTTGAACTTTGAAAATCGTTTCCCCGACACTCCGTACAGAGCTCGACACGTTTGCCAACGAATCCGAAGTCATGTGGAGAGGTTTCGTCGCATCAGCCGTTGCGGCTGTCTCACTACAATGGGTCAACCCATTTGGAACATCTAAACTAGTATTGTTCCAAGTGACGAGCGTGAGCGACACCTGGCTCGCTTTTGAACTGGTCAGCTCGATGGGATTTCTTATTTATTACACCTCAATGGTCCCTTTCAGATCCCTTGGCTTACACTGGGCGTGATTGGGGTTTGCTTCTTTTCTTCCCTCTCAATCTTCTCTAATTCGATGAATCAGGGTATCCTCGGTCCATTATTGATCAAACTCAATGTCGAAATTGCGCTATATAGACGAAATAGTGTGTTACACGAATGGCCAGTTCTGGAGGTTGTCGGGGCGAGCGCGATTACTGCTGCTATTAGTTACCTGGTGGGTTTGTTATACCGTCGACATGAAATCGCTCACCGACTCAGCGCAGGTGGTATTTTCGCGGTAACTATCTTGGACTTCCGATGCGTAAATTCCTGAACTCGAGTTATTCAGAGTTCAAGCTTCTGAATTAGTGGCAAACCTCTTCCAAGAATGTGATTCTACGAAGATTGATTACCACGGACTCTGCAAGTATGTCTGTCTCGGTGGAAAATCACGCATCCTCACTCAAACCCTAACCCTAGTCCCACCGCCATGTGGGAAAATGTGTTCCTACTAATTCTTACTGCCGCAATTAAGGTTTTGCTGACTGCTTGGACCTTTGGAATGATGGTGCGAAAACACTTCAAACTCTCCCACTGGCGTACTCACCCAATCCTCAGATACCCGCCGGCATATTTTTGCCCACCATTGCTATCGGTGCATGCCTTGGCCGGGCAGTCGGACTCTTGACGTAAGATTCCGAACATTTTAGTCACAGATATCCCGGAGATTAACGAACGTTTTCAGTCAAGGTTTACAACGTGCATATCCCACCGCTTGGATATTTCTCTCGTGCCCTCCCGATCCTTCTGTGCGCTGCGTTTCGCCTGGCTTTTACGCCGTGATTGGAGCCTCAGCCATGCTGGGAGGGGTAACTCGCATGACCAGTCAGTCCTATCACGCTTTCGCGCCAATGTCTGTTCTCATGCTCATTTTCCAGTCTCATTGGTGGTCATCCTCTTTGAGGTAGGACGATATTCAATTGAAAATTCCCTGATTCAACTCTTCTTAAGTTGACCGGTGCACTTTCACATGTTCTTCCAATCATGATAAGTGTCATGACTGCTAAATGGATCGGTGATGCTTTTGGGAAAGATGGCGGCATATACGCGGTTTGGATTGCTATGAGAGGATATCCTTGGCTTCCTCCTATCGATTTCCAGGATAAAGGCGAGACTGGAGCACATCTGATGCGACCAGTTGAGCGGCTGGTTGTGATTGAGGATGAGCGGGAAACCGTCGCTGACCTTGGTACGCTGAGAATCTCGAGTCATCCTTTCCTCCTCTTGACGAAGAGCTGACCCAGATGGCATGTTGAACGACAACGATTACCACGGCTTTCCCGTCGTCCGACGACAGGAATTCCTCGGATTCATTACCCGAGATAAACTGCAATTGGCTCTCGGTAAGTGGCGCAGTCCATGTAAAACTATACATCATGTTGACAGTCGTACCAGCTCCACTCCTCGCCGAGGATGCGAGCTCAGGGAGAGCCAGGAGATGTTTCTTCTCGCAACGTGGCAATTCTCCTTCAAATCCGGAAGATCAAGTAGATCTTTCCTCTCTCCTTGAGGAAGCCATACTGCAACTGCGAGAAGAAGTGCCGAAAGAACTGGTCGTCAGTATGTTCCAGAAATTGGTATTTGAATCCGAATAAATAAGTAAATTCCACGCCTGACGTTATCCCAGAATCTCCGCCAAATCATTTTTACAACTGGTGGAAAATTAACGGGACTGGTCACAAAATCTGATGTTGTCTCACTTCTTACGTGTAATTTCCCTCACACCGGTGCGCTCGCTTCTGGGCGGCGCAACTGGGGATGAGTTGTATTGGTGTTTATGTAGAATAGATTTTACTGTTAGAAGGTCCTACACGAGTTCTTCGGTGCATAGTCGAGTCGAAACCACGGCAGAGTTACGAGTAGTGGGAGCGTCTTGAGACATATGATGAGTGCAGCCGCTTTCAGAAAAGATCAAAAACATTTTCCCCGTCGGCTGGATAGCATGAAAGGCAACGAATAGAGGAGAAACCGACTATGAGATGACGACACATTGTTGCTGCTGAAGGTCGTGAGGGAAACCAGCGTTACAGTGAAAATACAGTAGTTACAGGGAACAGCTAAAAACAACATGATACCATGCAAAAGTATACGCAGCTCATTATTCAACTTACTCTTCAGAAATTCGTGCGGTCAAGAGTCATGAGCTCATAATAATCTTGCAGCGGCTGGCAGCATCAACCACATTGTCCAAGACATCCATACACGGCTCATCTGCATCGCCGCGCCAGTACTAGGGGTCGGTGTCGGCGTCTGAGATCCGGCCACGGTGCTCTGAGATCCGGCCAAGGTGCTCTGGGTTGATGCTTGCGAGCTATCCGCTGCGGCGGAAATCGGTCGCACGCTCTGTGGATTGTGGAACACGTCCCCCGGATCGATTGCTGCCTTGATGGTTTGCAGCCGCGGGAGGTTCGTGCCCCAGTACTGTTGCTGGCCGTCGGGCAATTTCGGGCTGCATCGCGTTTACTTTTGTTTAGACGAAGCAACGAAGAAGGGGAACGCACTCGACATAGCCCGCATAGGCGCCAAATTGTACCCCGGGCATAGAGGTGGTCACTTTGTCGCTCATGCCCTGGACGAACGCTGTGGTCTTGTCCGACAGCGAGCCGATGCCGACGGCGTATGTCTGCATGTAGAACTAGATCAAGAGTCAGTAAATGTATACACACATTACGGAAGAGGAAACGGACCTGAGCATCACGATGTCCATACGCCGTGGCGTTTTGGGCTACATCATTGACCGCCCCGCCCTCGACGTCAAATATCGCAAACCAGATCTGTACCACAGACATAAATATCCACACTCTATTGCCCTAAAGAACGCAACAAACGCACCAAGGTCCCCTTATCCGCACTGTCAAAGTAATTAAACAAGTCCTGGATCCCTGTCGCGGGGATCAGTGTCGTGGCTTTGAAGGTGAGGCTCTTGGAGTAGAACGGGCCGGACTGGGACAGGGAGATGATCAGCGGGAAAACACTTATATATTCCAGATTGCACGCACGATTCCCCCGACGATCTTCAACGCCTCCGTCTCCGCCCAGTTGGTCACGACACTGACCCAGCTGTCCACGGCCGACACTGACACTGCTGTGGCATTCTTCGTTAGTCGCTGCTCAAAGTTGAGCGCGTTGTATTCGTCCCGAGTGCCGAAGTAGGTTCCTAGTGGGCGTGAGCGGGAGAAGGGGAGATTGTTGCCAGCTAAGTACCTGATATAATCATCCCGAGTTCGAAAACAATCACCTCTGACGCGAGCTTGCGGTCAAGTGCGGGGTCCGCGACGATATCTTGCCACGCCGCAAACGTGGGGGCGAGTCCCGCATGTTTTCCGAGTCTATGGGTCCAAGTCAACGTCCATCATAGAAATAGATAGATCCAGAACACACTTGAGTTGATACGAGTAGATGATCGCGTTCGGCGGCTCGGGGTGTGTCCTGAACACAAATTCTGTCACGATCCCGAACGACGCCGCTGCCCCCTTGACAGCCTATCCTGACGAGTCAGGCACTGCAGAGATGAAAGATCAACGGCGGCAGCACGTACGAAGAGGATATCCGGATTCTGCGTCTCGCTGGCACGCGTGATGGTGCCGTTCGCCAGCACGATCTCGACCTCGAGGATATGGTCCAGCGCAGCGCCCCATTGTCGTGAGACTGGGCCGAGGCCACCGATCGTCGCGTGCCCGCCTATGCCCACCTGCGGACACGTTCCGTGTGCGATGGCGCGAGCTCCAGCATTGTGTAGGCGAGACGTTACGTCGGCGAGGAGCGTGCCGGAGCCGATAGTCGCCTGCCAAGTCGTATTGTCCATGCTGAACTGCTGGAAGTTGACCATGTCGACCACAACAGCGCCGTCCTGGCCTCCAAGGCCTGACAGAGTTTAGAGGGGACGTTCGCGATGAACAGAAATGCAGGAGACATACAGTAGTCACCGTAAGAATGGCCTCCCGAGCGTGGAGCAACCTGCGGCGCGCGATGGTCAAAGAACGCCACGATGAGTGGGTTTCAAGGCTCACCTTCACCGCGCTCGCAACAGCGCACTGCACAATCTTCGCAACATCGTCAGAGGTCTTTGGACGCGTCACCGCAGCGGGTGTGATCTGAATGGCCGTGTTGTAGGGCTTAACGTCCGAGAATTGGTACAGTAAATCCTGGGGATAGGACACGCCGCCCTTGTTGGACGCAAAGACGTTGTTGAGGCAGACCTGCAGTGGGGAACCGGGCTGGGACGGTGGTGGGAGGGTCGAGCCCGAGTTTCCCATGGCTAGAGGAGAGCGGGAGGGGGTAAGGAGGAGCCCCAAATTTATATCTGCGAGCGCGCATCATCGTTGTGGTCTTCTCTTTTGGGAATACGGTTCACACGTGAACTTACCCCACAAAAAATGCGTCGCGTTCCGTACACGACTCGCCGCGAGACCGGCCGGAGATGGTGGACGGTAAGAACAGAGGTAAAATGGACACAAGCTTACTGCCTAGTCAAGTCAATTCCGGTCAGGAGGCTGCCAGTGCTAGAAATACGGGCCTCCTTTCTCTCTTCGAACGCGACGAGCGTTCCTGCCAAAGGGGGAGACCAGGGAACCCTGGCGTTGATACAATAAATGTCAGAGCAAATCATTGGGCTAAAAATGCGTGAGGCCAACTGTCGCCAACAATGGGTACAGCGGGACACACTTGGATGGTATATCGTTTGCTACACTCATCTCCACCCCATTCTCCATTCCCAGGACCCTGCCTTCTCCCTCCTAGCGCTTAGTGTGTACGCTTCGTTGCGCAGCTTGGCCGGATTTGTTACTACGCCTCGTTCTCTCGTTC
Source organism: Mycena crocata (assembly GCA_029281795.1). NCBI lineage: Eukaryota > Fungi > Basidiomycota > Agaricomycetes > Agaricales > Mycenaceae > Mycena > Mycena crocata. The sequence continues at coordinate 17,372 of JARJCP010000245.1, read as the reverse complement.
CATCCTCAACGGAGCTGCGCTGTCCTCCCTCGTCTTCCGCCATCGAACGGGACCTGTGTAGACCAGAGTATCATGATGTTGGGAAGTCTGCCCAGTCTTGGATGTTGGTTGAGCGTGGTTGGGAGAGCGGGCCGTAATTTTGCCGAAATCGCGGTCACGTGCCCATGAACCACCCTTTCGTCAAAGGGACTCGGAGGGGGAAAATAAGCACATTTGAGTGTAATTCCATCCATTCCGGAGACCTACATGCTCGAGGAACGACTGTGTTCAGAAAAAAAAGTATTGGCGACACTAGGGGCAGCGTAAATAAGTGGTGGGGTTACAAGGAGGGTCGTGTTTATGGAATGATTGATGGACGTGATGGAGGGCATCAGAGGGACGCAATGCACCACGCACCTGGATCCAGCCACCAACCGCTCTTCCTCCGATTTCTGCACCAACGCAGGTGAAACCAACTGCGTCGGCTTTGGAAATAAATGTACATATATTCGAATTGCCGCCATCTTTTTGCGGCCGGATCCGCATGCCTGTAAGGCTTTTTTCGGACCCGCCGTGTCCTTTTTCGCGGCCGAATCTGCGTGCGTCCAAAAGCTTTTTCGCAGCTCGATCTCGCCGCGAGCTAACTATTTTTCGCAGCCAGATTCCACCGCAAACCTATGCCTTGTCCATGACCATTTTCGCGGCCGGATCCGCGTGCGTCCGAATCTTTTTCATGCCTTGTCCATGACCATTTTCGCGGCCGAATCTGCGTGCGTCGAAATCTTTTTCGCACCCAGAGCCCGCCGCGAGCTGACCCTTTCTCGCAGCCAGCTCCCACCGCGAAATCGTCTGATTTCAGTGCCCTTTTTCGCGGCCGAATCCGCGTGCGTCCAAATCTTTTTCGCACCCAGAGCCCGCCGCGAGCTGACCCTTTCTCGCAGCCAGCTCCCACCGCGAAATCGTATAGTTTCCCTTCTCTTTTTCGTGGGCGAATCTGCGTGCGTCCGAATCCTTTTCGCAGCCAGATCCCACCGCGAAATCGTCTGATTTCAGTGCCCTTTTTCGCGGCCGAATCCGCGTGCGTCGAAATCTTTTTCTTTTTCGCAGCCAGATCCCACCGCAACGTCGTCTAGTTTCCCTTCTCTTTTTCGCGGCCGGATCCGCGTGCGTCCGAATCTTTTTCGCACCCAGATCCCGCCGCGAGCTGACCCTTTTCGCAGCCAGATCCCATCGCGAAATCGTCTGATTTCAGTGCCCTTTTTCGCGGCCGAATCCGCGTGCGTCGAAATCTTTTTCGCACCCAGATCCCGCCGCGAGCTGACCCTTTCTCGCAGCCAGCTCCCACCGCGAAGTCCTGTCGTTTCCGTTCCCTTTTTCGCGGCCGAGTCCGCGTGCGTGGAAATCTTTTTCGCAGCCAGATCCCGCCGCGAGCTGACTCTTTCTCGCAGCCAGATCCCACCGCGAAGTCGTATAGTTTCCCTTCTCTTTTTCGTGGGCGAATCTGCGTGCGTCCGAATCCTTTTCGCAGCCAGATCTCACCGCGAAATCGTCTGATTTCAGTGCCCTTTTTCGCGGCCGAGTCCGCGTGCGTCGAAATCTTTTTCTTTTTCGCAGCCAGATCCCACCGCGACGTCGTCTAGTTTCCCTTCTCTTTTTCGCGGCCGGATCCGCGTGCGTCCGAATCTTTTTCGCACCCAGATCCCGCCGCGAGCTGACCCTTTTCGCAGCCAGATCCCATCGCGAAATCGTCTGATTTCAGTGCCCTTTTTCGCGGCCGAATCCGCGTGCGTCGAAATCTTTTTCGCACCCAGATCCCGCCGCGAGCTGACCCTTTCTCGCAGCCAGCTCCCACCGCGAAGTCCTGTCGTTTCCGTTCCCTTTTTCGCGGCCGAGTCCGCGTGCGTGGAAATCTTTTTCGCAGCCAGATCCCGCCGCGAGCTGACTCTTTCTCGCAGCCAGATCCCACCGCGAAGTCGTATAGTTTCCCTTCTCTTTTTCGTGGGCGAATCTGCGTGCGTCCGAATCCTTTTCGCAGCCAGATCTCACCGCGAAATCGTCTGATTTCAGTGCCCTTTTTCGCGGCCGAATCCGCGTGCGTCGAAATCTTTTTCTTTTTCGCAGCCAGATCCCACCGCGACGTCGTCTAGTTTCCCTTCTCTTTTTCGCGGCCGGATCCGCGTGCGTCCGAATCTTTTTCGCACCCAGATCCCGCCGCGAGCTGACCCTTTTCGCAGCCAGATCCCATCGCGAAATCGTCTGATTTCAGTGCCCTTTTTCGCGGCCGAATCCGCGTGCGTCGAAATCTTTTTCGCACCCAGATCCCGCCGCGAGCTGACCCTTTCTCGCAGCCAGCTCCCACCGCGAAGTCCTGTCGTTTCCGTTCCCTTTTTCGCGGCCGAATCCGCGTGCGTGGAAATCTTTTTCGCAGCCAGATCCCACCGCCAATCTATGTGCTTTCTTCGTGTTGCGGTGCTCTTTTCCGCGGTCAAATCCGCGTGCGTGCAAGATTGTTTCGCGGGGAAATCGTAGGCGTGGCAGTCAGATCCCGCTGCGCGGTGGTCGACAGTGGCGCATCGGATGCGGTCGGCCTCGCGGACTCCGGCCGAATCGCTCAGTGACGTCTCATTTTCGCACGTTCTGTCGTGGTCCCGGTCATGGCCCGCAAAGAGGACGTCTCTCTTAAGGTGGGCGCGTCTCCCCTCACCACGGCACAACCTTAACACTCAACACTCCCAAGATTGCTCTGCTTGACCTGACTCCCCTTAGGTATCAAGGCAAAAACTTCTTTGGTTTGAACAGTGGGGAAAACGCCAAAAGGTAAGCTGCTTATCCAGTGAATGCCCCGCCCCGCTCTACTTATATTTACCCACTCAAGGGACTGTGCGTGCACCCAATCTTTTCATTATCAGGGCTTGTTCGATTTATGTTGCAGTCACCTCGCACATCACGCATGGACTGTCGGGCTGGTATAACCACGATCCCTGGTCTATCGCAGCCAGGCCTGACATCCTCGACCACAAGCTCATGGGTCACGGCCCCTTATCAGTTCACGGGAAGAAGTTTCAGTTAGAAATGTGATCCTGTATGTCTGTCTGTCCGGCCCATACAATCTGTTTTGCCTCATAGATGCCAGATGAATCCCTCCAGCCTGCTGCCGCCGCGGACATCTTGATCCTGTTTTTCGACACCCGAAGGCCCCACCAGGGCCTCCCGCTCATTTGCCGTGCCCACCAGTACCTTCAGGAGCAGGGACTTGGCCAACGCTTTCTCATCGTCGCCGCCTATACCCAGTTCTGGTCACAAATCCCCAGGCACGAAGGTATCCTGGCAGGTCATGTAGCGCGTTCGTCCAGCCTACCCCCTATCTGTGTTGTTTTACTTAAACATGGCAGATCAAGTTGGCGCGCTCCTTATTACTCATGCGCTCGTGAATGCCGCACCTTTTAAATCATTCCTCCTTCAAACCATCGTCTCGAGTAAGTGTGCTGGCCCACCTCGGATTCCTTTCCAAACCCGTTCTTCCAGGCTGCCTAATGTCGGAGGCACATGCTGACCACTCGCTCAATCACCACGTTGAAGCTCTTTCCGCCACGCTCCCATCCCACCCGTCCACACAACCAATGTTTACCTACTGCTGGTGCCTTGGCCCTCAATGCCGTCCCACGTGTGCGAATACCGAGCTGTGGTATGTCCCATACATACGAGGGCCACGTGACTGGGGTATTCGGACCGAAGAGGCAGCAGTGGAGTGCCATCTTCTCACAGTCCTGGAGGAAACAGAGAAATGACTGCATTAAATACTCAATATAACTACAACTACAATTATTTTTGGCCCTGTGCCACACGCTTCCTAATAATGGCTCGATTCCAGATTGAGAGAAAGACCCGAGTAAATACTATAGCCCTTCGTTGGCCCATGTAGCTGACCGCCTTCCGGATCCTTCCTAGGCCGCCATTCCCGCATTCAGCAGCGCTCGAGTTCAACTTTGAAAGCCGTTCATCTACTTTCGCATACGTCTTCAAAAAACACGCCGACGAGCATTTTGTGTGCCCAGTTGAGTGAAAATCATCAATGACGAACCGCGTTTGGGCGAAGAACTTTGGCTCCCTCGTCATGCAATATGCAGCCAGAGCACATGAAAAGTCGTAGCATACTTCCGCTGGTGCCTTTTTGAATCGCGTCACGATCGCAGAAAAGACATCGTTTCGACCCTCGCCAGCTGGGATGCAGTGGAACCCGTAGCACACGCTATGGGTGCACCACACACACATGATGCCCCCAGTCAAACGCTGCTTGCCGTATTGCCCATAAAATTTGTTACAGTTGACGCCTCGCTTGCTGCCCTCGTTCTTGCCATCGTGCTTCAGATGCGGGTAGCTTGGCCGAAATCTGATTGCGGGCATGCTGTAGTAGACGCCGCTCTGCGTTGTATGTCAGCACACGTAGCGGCTACACCGTGTAGGTTGACTCACTTCGTCCCAAGGGTCTTCGTCAATATTCTGCGGTCGTTCCAACGGCTGGTTGCAGTCAATCAGTGCTTTAGAAACGGCCAACGTCCTCATGATTAGAAAGCCCAGCAGAAGTTGCAACTCAAGAGGAGGGCCCGAGCTGGTCCTCTCATGGAATATCAGCACGCGGTACACCGCAGGGATCGGCAACAGCGCCGCCCGGCGTTCTGCGGTGGGCTCACTTAAGAACGCACTCAGTGCCTGCATTCCCGTGACTGGAATCATTTGAAGAACAGATTCCTCCGCCGCTATCTAGACAGCCAACAGTCAGCCTCCCGCGGCGATATGTCTTAAAGAATGGGCACCTGTTCGAATAGCACCTTGTACTCCTCCGGTACGGCCACCTTGCAAAGCGATGCCGCCACCCCCCAATAGTGCTCGAACACGGCACCAAGCCCGGCATGCACGCTCTTCAGACGATCGCACACAGTCGGAATGCTGGCGATTCGTTGCATTGCTTCAGCAGAAGCTTTCTCACTGAGCTTCCTGGCCTCCTCCATCTCCGAATCCGAATCCAAGCCTTCTACTCCTGTTGAGGCCGGCGTCTTTTGAACAGTCGCGCGGATGATATTTCGCACCGCTTTTCTGAGGTCTCGTTCAATCAGCACCTGCTGGTCCTTCACAGACTTCGACAAGTGCTCCGGGGCTTGCAGGAGCTCCAAGGTGGGCGGACAAAGTGTTCCCGACAGTTTCGTCCGCCCGAAGGCCAACGTCACGCCGTCCCAGATAGTCGTCTTCGGCTCAGAACCACAATCAGGGCACTTCATATCCGCTCTGTCCTTCGCCCCCCAGAGCTGCAAATCGGCAAATAGAAACCACGCCGTACTGAATGTCGTGCGGTCGACAAATGTCTTCGATTCCATCGTCTCGTATCGCTTGGCAACCGTCGAGACCCACCCTGCGAAAGGTGTTTCGATCGCTGTGTAACTGGCTGTGTAGTCGTCCAACAGAGCATGAGAGAACAATATCCTGTTGTTGAAATTGAAAAATCCCCATTCCCGACAATCCGGCCCGGCATTGCGACGTCTGCCGATTGAGCACTCGTGGCATACCCGAACCTCTATAACCGATGTATACGCCTGCGTCAGCGTGTATGCTGTGCACTCCAATAGTTTTACTGGCTCCGATTGGGACGGGACGGCCCCGCAACTGCACCGCGCGTTGGTTCCCAACGGGAACAAAGGTGGAGGCATGAGAGTCGAAACTCTTGTGTACAGTTTCTCGTCAGTCTCCAGGGCTGACCAGACCGGAGGCATGATACTGAGATGGGAGACTGCCCGTGTCGGTACAGGGACCACTGACAGGTAAGTCAGCCTCTGAAGACTAAGTTCAGGACTTCGCTTACCCGGCACCTCCTCGATGACCCCCATGTCACCATTTTCCTCTCCCAGTGGGTCCTCTCTTCCGCTTAAACGTAACAGGTACTTTCTTGCCGAGTTTCGGTGCGCGCAAGGCAGGTTCTGCGAGTCCTTGCTGCAAGTCCATTGCCCATCCCCGCTCCCGTCCCCGATATTCGTGACAATTGCCCGGTTCTTCAGGAGAGTACTGTGCGGGGTCGCCACGGAAAACATGCTGAATGTTTCGATTTGCTTGGTGAGGTCTCTCGAGAACAGGATCACCCGTGTGGAGTCTTGGAAGGCACATTAAAGACAGCGATCTGAATCGCACAACTTCCACATACCCTCAGCGAAACTCTCCTTACTTTTAGAGAATCCTGCCAATCCTTCACGCGCCATATATCTTGTGTGCATACATTCGCCCCGGTCGTTGCAAGTGCAGACGAACGCATCGGTCACACCAGGTATCGTCTGCAGATGGTACCACCGACCCTGTAAAAAATTGAGTTATCTGCCCCACGTCTGCTTGGAAAACTCACATCAGAGCCGCTTCCCTGCCATCCTTCACAGACGAACACAGTTTTGCTAATCTGGTAGAAGCCAATAGTGCCGATCGACACGCCCTCTGCAAAATCTTCGTATTCGCTCTCCCTGACAGTCCCGTCGTTCAAGTCCTGGTCGTAGTCTGCATCGCCGACGGCTCGGTCGTAAACTCCATCGTAGAAGTCGCTGCTAGACTCTGGATCGTTGAAGTCTGCATCGCCTGGGCCATCTAGCGACTGGTTTGAGATTGTGCGCTGTGGCCGCGTCGCTGCCTCTTCCTCAGTGGAGGTTCCTGTTTTCTTCCTTTTTCTGGCTTTTCCCTTGACTTTGCTGCGTCCCGAGCTTTTCACCGAGGTCTTCCTCTGCCGCCGTTCCCGTTTCAGCGGGGAGTGTGCAATCAGACCAGGTATATGCAAATCTCCCTCCGTAATGTCCTCGAACTCGGGCACAGCGGCTTCCAAAGCAAAGTCATCGAAGTCTTCATCCCCCCACATCGCAGATCGGGCAGAAGACGCGTCTCAACGCATAACAACGCGCTGGGATTAATAAATGGTAAAGCAGGTGCCGCTTGGTCACGTAAGCTGATCGTTACGTAACACTGGTCGCACACTGACCCGCCTGCCGCCATCCCCCGCACGCAGAATAGCTTGCGTCGGGGGATGCCACTTGCGCACGTGTCTCGTCGACGTGGCACTGACTCTCTGAGTCTCTCTCCCGTCCATGGGAAGGCCCCCACCCACCAAAAGAAGAAACCCCAAAACCCAGGCTGTAAAATCTGTCCAGGCGGTCCACCGACGTCGCAGTGTATTCACACCAGTGCGGGCAGAACGTTCGTTAAGAAGGTAAGTTCTGCTCCTCAGTCGCCCTCCCCAGTTTCCATGCGAGTCCTTGACCCGGCCACAGCGTACCGAAATCATCTCGCGAGACCGTCTTCCATCGCGGCAGTCGACACCACCCTCGACCATGGTACGTCCCTCTTTTTTTGTTGACATACTGGTGGTTTTCATCCCTCTCCAGCCTCCCCCTGCCTACGCTGTCAATTCGCAGATGGTGCCAACCCCAACGCAGGGGCCAACCTCGACGCCGGATCACAATCCGTACCGCCACTTGCAGTACGCACCGCCCGGCGCCAACTCGGGCTACCCGCCCTATCAACAATACGGCTGGTACCCTCCCCACCTACAACGGCAGTTTCCTCAGCAGGGCCCGTTTCAAAACCCCCCTCAAGGGCCTTTTCTTCATCCGGGGTCTTTCCCAAACCCTCCTCAAGGGCAGTTCCCTAATCAGGGGCCGTTACAAGTCGAAATGCAAGTGCGTGCATACTATTCTTTCTATCAAACCGCAACGTTAACTCCTACTAAGGACGTCACCCCGCATAACTTCGCAGCACCCCTACAGGTGAGCTCGCTGCCCCATTTTCGTATCTCGTTGACCAGCTTTGTAATAGGCCTGCTCCCCTCCTTCTATCGAGGTCCCCGACGCTTGGATAGACCCTGCCATTCACCGGGAGTCAGCCCAAGCCCGTGCCCTACAGGAACCAGCCCAGCAGCAACCAGCTCAGCCCACCGTCGTCCTCGATCCGCCTGATCAGACTCCGGGCGTAGCTAACGAGCTCGACAAAGACACTTCATCAAAAGACGACGACGACGACGAGGAGGAGGACGACGACAGAGGCGAAGACGACGACGACAACCGGCGGAAGACGCAGACGACGCAGCCACGCGCGCCCCGCGCTTCTTCAAACAACGCGAAGTACGGCTACGTTGTCGGGGCTATGCGAGGCAAACAAACAGCCAGTAGGTCTTGTTTATCATTCGTATTTGCTCCTCCCCTGATCCGCGCCACCCAGAAATCTTCCGCAGGCAAATGAACCCAGGGCCGCATAATAACCCCGGGCGCCGTTTAAATAGAACTCTGCCAGAACTCATGTCTCGGGTACCTTCCATTCAGACACCTCTACTGTCCTTTCTCACACTCCATGCAGGCGGAGCGCCTGGGCGATGAGACTGGCTGTTACATGGCCCTCTTGGTCGCTCCCCGCAGTATCGACTCGAAAAGCTGGAGCTATATCTCCAACTCGCTGCGTCTCGAGGCGCCTGCGGAGTCCACGCTACTCGTCAAAAACTTCATGCAGTTTGTGGGGCTGATCAAGACCGCCCGCCGGACCGAGGCCATGGAAATCACACGCTCGCTCCAGCGGGCTGAGGAAGAGAAGCAACGGCTCCTCCGCATCGAGGAGGAAAACAAGGCCCAACTTGCGCAGCAAGCTCGGACGATGGGCGACCAGTTGCAGATGATTGCGGTACTGCAGGCGCAGCTCGCCGAGGCAGGCGTTGCTTCGTCGTAGAGCGCTGCATCCTCCTACTTGAACAGTATCCTCTTTATTAGTACCAACCAATCTAGTACGACGCCTCTGTACCCTCAACAGTACCTTACTTAAATACGCAATGAAAATAACCGACTTCAACAGTATATTAATGCACGAACGAAATCCAATCAGCAACTACTCTGCAGAACGCTCTTAAGTCAACACTATCATGCTGCATAATAACCCCGGGCGCCGTTTAAATAGAACTCTGCCAGAACTCATGTCTCGGGTACCTTCCATTCAGACGCCTCTACTGTCCTTTCTCACACTCCATGCAGGCGGAGCGCCTGGGCGATGAGACTGGCTGTTACATGGCCCTCTTGGTCGCTCCCCGCAATATCGACTCGAAAAGCTGGAGCTATATCTCCAACTCGCTGCGTCTCGAGGCGCCTGCGGAGTCCACGCTACTCGTCAAAAACTTCATGCAGTTTGTGGGGCTGATCAAGACCGCCCGCCGGACCGAGGCCATGGAAATCCAGCGGGCTGAGGAAGAGAAGCAACAGCTCCTCTGCATCGAGGAGGAAAACAAGGCCCAACTTGCGCTGCAAGGTCGGACGATTAACGACCAGTTGCAGATGATTGCGGTACTGCAGGCGCAGCTCGCGCAGGCCCAATGCAGAGGCGCTACATCGACGTAGATTGCTCCATACTCCTCTGTTTACTTAACGCGAATGAGACCATTCTGCTTCAACATGTATATTCGTGCATGTATCAGAGATATACGTCAAGAACAGCCAATCCTACTGTACATGTACCTAGCTACAGAAGCCTGCGAGAGACGAATATGAGGTGTCTGCGACCAAGTCCTGCATAGTGTACGCGATGGATAAGCTTTCCACCTTTGTCATGGAGTACTCCGCGAACAGCGCGCGGATGGTCTTGATCAGTCGCTCCTCAGGGAGGCCAGCCATCCGGCGCATTTGGTCCATCGACGTAATGCCAACCGCAGTGAATTTGTCTGCCCACTCGCTGAGATCAAATCTGCCCACGTCCCGGAGGAATTCGCACACCGTCAGGTCCATTTCCGGACCCGCCTCGCGACGACATGCTGAGGATGAGCCCGAGGCAACCGGCAGCTGCGATAGGGTGACGAGACCGTGCGGAGGGGCGACAGTGTGAGATGACGGCGACGCAGCGGGGCCCGCCGTAGGCGCCGGAGTAAACAGGGGCGAGATGCGGGAACGGGTTGAAGCGCTGGGAGAGGAAGCGGGAAAATCGAAAAAGGCATCAGATGCGCTGCTGTCGCGCTCTCGGTTGCTGGCGACATCATCAATCTCGTAGCTTAGCGCACGCTGCCAAGGCAAGACAGTCAGTGCAGCTGCTGGGCGATGGCCCGATGGGAATGCGACTCACACGTGGCTCCCTGTCAAATCCGTTTTCGGTGTTATCATCGCTGGACTCCCCGACATCGGCGCTCTTGCGGGTGAGCTTGCGCCGAGTTGCCGGAGGCTCTGCGTCGCTGGAGTCGGACACGACTGTGGTGCCGCGCGGGCGGACGGAGCCCGCCGTGCGTGTAATCCAGGGACGATAGGCGGGACGCGCGGTGGTTCTGGGGATGTGCTCCTCTTGTGAGGGACAGACGACGGGTTACGGACGCAAGTTGCACGGGCGGTGGGTTGCTCGAGTGAGGGACAGACGACGGGTTTACGGACGCAAGTTGCACAGGTGGTGGGTTGTTGAAGTCCAGGTTAATGTAATCTACCACCTCTGGGAAAGCCTCAGCAAAGGCCGGGCCGGCGAGGTTGTAGTCATCGGACAAGTCGTCGGCTGGAACATACTGGTTTAGACACGCTTTGCGAATGGGCCCGTGTTTCAGACCAAACGTGCGGCCGATGCATGAGAAGTTCCAGCCATGAGAACAAACGATCCTGCTTATAGCGCGGCCGCGCGGGTCAAGCATTGGCTTCCAGTAATTTTTCACTGGCCGCCTGACTCGCTTTTTGAACTCAGCTGCGGTCGGGTTGAATATAAAAGACGCGGGGTCTCGGGGCTGCAGACATTTATAATGAAAACAGATACATGGATACGCGTAGTAAGAAGTCATACACGGGAAGCGCGAGGTTTACGAGCATGTGATGCCGACTTGCTTTTGTTTTTTTTTGCGTCGGTGTCACTGGCGTCCAATTGGTCCTGCATATCATCATCCTCGTCGTCGCCGTCGTCACCTCTGTACTCATCCAGGCCGGAGGTTTCGTAGTCAATCTTGACGTCGTCGGGCTGCATATGCTCGGAAAAGTACTGTGCACGGAACTCGTTGCTGATTTCGCTGGAAAACATATCAGTTGCGTTAGGGGCCACGGGAATATGCGCACTGCTCATCTTCCGAGGCGATGTCGTGGTTTGAATCGTCCTCTGCGTTGGTAATAGCTCGCTGCACGACCTCCGCACGCACGCCAAAAATTTTGGCCATTCGTTCAACACTGACGTCTGGGTCTGCGTTAGCCATGACACGAACGGTGGCCCTGCCCTGCGGTCGAGGTCCCTGGAGACGCAGCGCTGAGTTGAGAGGAGTAATTTGTGGAAGAGATCTTACCGCTGGTCGCGAAGGCGGGCGGAGACAGGCGCGGAGTCGACGGGGACGTCGTGTATGAAGTTGGAGAGTTTGGGGTTGTGAGCGAAAACCTGCGCAATGGGTTAAAAGAGAAAACGAGAAGAGGGAGGCAGGAAGTACCTTAGGCATGGTCAACTAAGAGGAGGGTATACAGGAGAGAGTGAGCGCGCAGCTTTAAAAGATATGAATTGAATTGGCTGCGGTGGCTATCCTGAATTAAATCGAAGGTGGGTATGATATACTGCGGACGCGCAGCAGGGCCAAGGGCAGCTTCTACCGTTGCGTTAGAGTGGAAGCTTCCATATGAGAATCGCCGAGGGAGACCAGGCAGAGGAAGTAAAGACAAATCGGCGGAGTACAAAGAGATAGCGTACAGAGAGATGGCATCACAATGCCGTGATCGGCAGACTCACAAAATAGAATAAAAAGACAGCCACAGGCGGGGTCCGAACAAGCGCATAGCCAAGATGCCCAGCTGGAACATGCTTACTTCGCCGCATTCGTAACCACTGCGTCAGGGAACTGTGAAAGGTGAGCAATTTTTCGACGTGTCGTCATGTCGTCATGGGTTCCCACATCACCCCTGCACACTCCCCTTCCTCAGGAACATCTTTCTTGCCTCTCTTCTCTTTCTAGATTCATTCAGTTCATCTTCGAAATATATTATCTGCATTCATTCGCCCTAGCCAATCATCCTGACACCGGTTAGAGCCGAATCGACAAAGAAAATATCAGGAACATAACGCCCACACCCACCACCGACCGGATACCGACGTCCCTGCCTTCGAGGGTTGGCGGAGCATACACACGAGCCTGACCAAAGACGGCGTGCCGACGCGGAAGCTTGTGAACAGCCGCGGCGCGCACAACGTCTGTGGAGGTGGGCGAGCAGCCTGCCCGAAGTTTGAATGGCATCGACTGCTACAAGCCGCCTGTACTTGACCATGGGCAGTTTAGCGTCTGGCGCCATCGTCCTACGTACTCAAAATTTAAAATTCGGCTACAAAGAATATCAGGAACACGCAAGGGCGTCGCCAGTGGACATTGCAGCCGTCTTCTCCGTGCAGCTGGGAGGTGCATGCGGCTCGCCTTTCAAAGCCGACAAGGAAAAGGCGCAGCTCAATGGGATTTCAATAGGTATGTTCACAATCCTACGACAACGAGTGCTAATTCATGATCAAACAGTGCATCATTTCTCTTCCTTTACTGCAACATGGTCAACAGAAAGGGTGCTCGAAAAAATCACAGCGAATCTGAAGACTATTCACCAGGGTACGCCCAATCTCCTACGAACACCTCCTACCATCCCTTAATTCCTGGCAGGATGGTCGATGCTGCACGAAAAGCTGCAAGCCATCGCAAAGCCTCGGCCGACCACTACAGGAAGTCCGCCTCGTTCTTTCGCGTACCAAGTCTGTCTTTTGTACTCAGAGCCTCGCAGAAATCGGGAGGACATTCAGGGTAAACGCCGAGTGCAGATGGCCACCAAACGGTGCGTATATTGCGATCTGGAGATACTTCGAATACTCTCACTAACTAGCCAAACGGCAGGGCCCAGGTCAAAACCGACCGACGGCGCTGGGACCGCCCCAGGGGTGCGCCTCTCTTATCTTTCAAGCTCCATGCAATCCGCACCCCTTCCGTCCGCACGGCTTCCGACGACGAGTCCAACTTCGAATTCCACTTCACCGACCCGGAGCCTGACGACGAGCTTGTCTTTCAAGATCCGCGTGCCCGCAGCTTCCACGCGGGCGTCGAACGCAACCCCCGTACTATCCACGCAACTGTCGGAGGTAGAGGTGGCGTTGGGCACAGTAGCCTCTTTGAATTCCCAAGAACGCTTAGCTACCTGTACATGGCCCGACTCGCCTTCATTGCAACGCGCGCCCCGGAACGGCTATTGTTCACGGGCTCTTCGCCCTCGGTGCCTGACTTCACGCTCGTCCCTAATACAAAACAGCCCAGCTCGAGAACTCCCAGCCCCACTCCTTCCAATCCCCCGCATCAACTGACGACATCACAGTCAGCATTGGACAACGAAAACACGACGACCACGTCACAATGGCCACCCTCCATCGATCAGCTGCTTGCGCTCGCAAACCAACTCAGTTTTGAGTCGTATGTTAGCTTCCATAATCCTTATTTTTCCTTTCTTTCTGACAACGCTACAGACGTAGCGAGGCACTCCAAATGCCCCAACTACAGCGTGATATTGACATAGCGACATCTCGGGCCAATCCGGAATTACTCCCCCCGGTGTGACGCCGCTGACTCGTGCTCAGCGTGCATCTGCCACGGGAGGAGTCGTGTTCACGCGGGTCCAGGCCGCACAGCTTTATTGTCTTGGCGTCAATGCAGGGGTTCTCAGCGTCCCTAGCGTCGAGGAGACGCACCGCTGGCGTCAGTCTGGAGAAATTAGTGAACTCTTTCTTTCTTATGCGCAGGCGCGTTTTTTGCATTCTTGGCGCCGGAATGTTTGGTACGAGAGTAGGCAGCGCCAGGAACATGTTGGAGAGGGTTCATGTGGTCATACATAGCGGTTGATAATGCATTTCCATTCGCCATATTACACATCAATCGATCCTCCGATCTGATTCTTCAAAGATTGTAAAGGAATCGTTTTGTGAGCGCAAGTCGCTCCCAAAGTCATGGATTACACTGCATTACTCCGTCGCTCTGCGTCGACATCTGAGCACAGACAGGCTCCGCCAAAAGGTGTATACCACCACACTGGTATTTTTGAGGCACATTTAAGCTTTGATAAAGCCGAGATCACGAAACGGCAGTGAAACGGCCCAGAAACGGCTGCATCATACTTCGATGATCGCGCTGCGACCACCACCACATGTGCCTCAGTTAAATGTTCCTCTTTTTCGCGGGCAGTCTCGCTCGCTCGCCCTCTCACGGCTGGATTCGCTACTCATCCTCCAAACCGCCTGCGAAACGCGTCCTCTCCGAATCCGCTCATGCCCACACCGGAAGATCCCATGTCGGACCTCACCGACGAGGAAGATCTGACCCGCGAGTCCCATGGCTCGACCGCAGCCCCACCCCGTCGTGCCGCCAAAGCGCAACCCCGTTCTAAGCCACCCGCCAAGCCCAAGCCTCCGCCGACCGAGGCACAGCTCAAACGGGCCCTACTCGGCGCCCAAAGAAAATTGGAGCTGGCTGAAAAAACTCTCGAGCGCCACAACGGGACAGTTGCTCAAGCCGGATCCCTGCGATTGACACGACAAAAGGACATAGACCCGGAGGCCGCGCGAAACCGTGTACAGCAGTCCCAAGCGGCTGTGAACTTGGCACGCGAGGTGTACGACAAAGCTTGTGCAGCATTCGACGGTTGGTCATTTCCCTCAACAAGTTCTTCGTTTACCGACGTGCTTCAGCTTGTCAGCCTCCTCCGGCCCAGCCTGCAGCGGCACTGACCTGGCCTACTCCGACCGAGCCGTCAGCCACACAGGCCGTCGTTCCGCAGCCGCCCGCAACACAGGCCGCGGCCGCCGAAGGTACGCAACGCAGTTGAGCTGCTGCTGCCTCCCTTCACTAACCGCTCTCCAGATGCCGATGCAGACGATGCGGCACCATCCCAGCCTCCGCCGCCCGCAACACAGGCCGCGGCCGCCGAAGGTACGCAACGCAGTTGAGCTGCTGCTGCCTCCCTTCACTAACCGCTCTCCAGATGCCGATGCAGACGATGCGGCACCATCCCAGCCTCCGCCGCCCGCAACACAGGCCGCGGCCGCCGAAGGTACGCAATGAAGTTGAGCTGCTGCTGCCTCCCTTCACTAACCGCTCTCCAGATGCCGATGCAGACGACGCGGCACCATCCCAGCCTCCGCCGCCGCCGCAGCCGCCCGCAACACAGGCCCTAGGTGGTTTCGAAGGCTTTGAGGGTGGTCCGTCCTACAAACCTGCGTCTGCCTGGAATCCCTTCACGGTGTCAAATGGATCAGTCCCTCTTGGCACCACTGCAGGTACGCGGTTCTCTCTCGTGGCCGGTCACGTCGGCTAAATTGCTTTGTAGCTACCGACCTGCGCAGCCTGCGACTTGTTCCTGGCCAGCGCCCGTTGTTTACGCAGAACCCTCCCCGAAACCCTTTCGAGCCGCCGCCCCCGTTCGCGCCGCTTGCCAGCGCCTCCTCGTTGATGCCTAAAATTGATTTTTCAGGTGAGAGAAATGGTGGGCGACTGATAGGTGACTCATACAAATATTCCAGCGCCCCCAGTCATCAAGAGAACCTTACAGCAGCCCCACCTTAGCCAACTGCTGTCGCGGAACCCGTTTACCCTGGGCCCGTCCACCTCTCGAATCGGGGCTCCGCAG
The DNA here is from genome assembly GCA_029281795.1 of Mycena crocata. Taxonomy (NCBI): domain Eukaryota; kingdom Fungi; phylum Basidiomycota; class Agaricomycetes; order Agaricales; family Mycenaceae; genus Mycena; species Mycena crocata. The sequence goes on along the minus strand of JARJCP010000245.1, from coordinate 1,761 downwards.
CAGGGCCCCGAGAAGGACGCGCGCATGGTCGACCTCGACGAGGAGGAGGAGGAGGAGGAGCCCCCGGCCACCAGCACCGACGCGCCCGGCACCGACGCGCGCGGCGAGAAGGACGCGCGCATGGTCGACCTCGCCGAGGAGGAGGAGGAGGAGGAGCCCCCGGCCACCAGCACCGACGCGCCCGGCACCGACGCGCGCGGCGAGAAGGACGCGCGCATGGTCGACCTCGACGAGGAGGAGGAGGAGGAGGAGCCCCCGGCCACCAGCACCGACGCGCCCGGCACCGACGCGCGCAGCGAGAAGGACGCGCGCACCGACGCGCGCGGCGAGAAGGACGCGCACACCGACGCGCGCGGCGAGAAGGACGCGCGCATGGTCGACCCGCGCGACGAGACCCTGAAAAGTCTGCTTTCGCCTTTACAGACGACAAGTCATGACGACGAGCAGTACCAGAACGCGGTAACCAAAGGTACGCTGAAGCTCTCTTTCCATATATGCATACATTTACGTTGCTGATGCTTGCGGTCTCGGTTTAGCCGCGATGAAACTGGAGAACCACCTGCTATCGTTCGACAACGCCGACACCGACGATGCGGACTGGACAGATCCCGCCACGCAACGCAAGCGCTCGAAATCGCAGGAGAGTGGAAAGGAGGACGGAAGGGAGCAAAAGAAGAGGAAGAAGAAGAAAAACAAGGAGGGAGGGGAAGAGGAGCCGAAAGAGGACGCAGGGGAGAAAAAGAAGAGGAAGAAAAAGAAAAAGGAGGGAGGGGAAGAGGGGGCGGTAGAGAAGAAGGCCAGAACAAAACCAGCGAAAGGGAAGGCGAAAGCGAAAGCGAAAGGGGATCCGAAGTCGGGCGACGAGTCTAGCGACGAGTCCGGTGATGGGAGGAAGTCGAAGAATGGCAGTAGGTGCTTGATTGGACCACCACTACGGTTCTGACGCGACTTTAGATCTACACAAAAACTGGGCCGCACTCACCGAGGCGGAGCAACACGCCAAATCATGTAGGTCGCCCCTGCCTCGCGTCATGGCCTACTAACGTTCCTGACATTAGTGAAATGTTCTGCTTGGCTGAAAAAGGCTCTGGAACGAGAACTGAAGTCGGGCCAGGGCGGCTGGCTAGGTCCATCCAGGAAGCACTTGGGGGTTTATGCGCGCACGATCCAGGAGTGTTGCCCGGAGGCTGGCTCGTTGAGTTATGCCATCAGTCAGGAACTCCACCGGTCGGTCCAAGATGACAACTTGGTGTGCGTATTTTTGCCTCCACATGCGCGCACATGAACTGATGTTTTTTTCCAAGGTGTGGATACCACAAGGAGAACAAAGGAATTAAGGCAAGAGTTCCTGATGGCGAGGGCGGGCCCGGGGCAAAATTCCAGATTTTCGGCCAGCCGTTGCCCACCGTAGTCGAGAAGAAGCAGGACGAAGACACGGATGGCGAGGAGGAGGACGATTTCGTTCTCGTCCTTATGTTCGACTGCGGCTGCATAGCTGCAGAGGTGATTCTCGAGTACTGGTGGTGGAAGCAGACTCCTGCCATCACAAGAGAGATCGGGGGCTCGCCTTCCGCAGGTCCCGGTGGTACTTTAATCCGAGCAACAAAGGGCAAGAAGGTGACAGAATGCAAGTTTGCGGCTACGTCTGGTCCATCTCATCGCTCACGAATTTACAGACATGGGACCGCACCGTCTGGACCCTCGACACCGAGCGTACATGTGTCAGATGCTCAACGACAACGGGATCACGCTAGAGTCGAT
>JARJCP010000244.1:0-68883 GCA_029281795.1 Mycena crocata | reverse complement strand
CCACACCGGGTAGAGGTCGCGTGCACGGAGTGTGTGATTGAGGACAGTAGCTACGGTGTCCGGTTTAATGTCAGGAAATAAGCGCAGCAGCGAGGGGCATGGAGCCCGAGGTGTAAGGCGCGTGGTCGCCGAACGGCCCATGTCAAGCGGCGATGGGGTCGTAGAAAATGATGACAGACAAGTTCAGTGGCTCGGAAGACAAAGAAGAGTGCCCCGGCCAAAGGCCCGCGGCTTGGGAAGGGCACGTAGATTAATTCGTATGCGACCAACAATCTATGAGAAATACGGCGCTGCGAGCGCAGGAGCCGCAGAAAAGAAAAGATAAGAAAATACGTACCTGCGAGCGCAGTGTGAGATGCAGGGTCAATCACAATGGCTCGCAGGTCCTTATATACAAAAATGGACAAAGACGCGTCAAGGACGCGAGAGACAAAGACCACGTGTGTGGTCATCGGGACGATGGTGATCGCATCCGCTCGCTTGTTAACCACGGGCAATCCCCCCACACACATATCCCTGGTGTTCAACTTCCGAAGAAGGTCCAACAACCGAAAAAGTGTGAAGTAGCCATTCGTCCGCGCAAACGCCCAGCTCGCGCACCTTGCTGTGCAGCGTGCGACGTCGTCTCCGCCGATCGAGATCAGGCCTCTGTCCACACACTGGGTCAAGACGTGCAGGAACCCGCATGCTTGCACGGTGAGTTCCCGGTGCACTCCTCGCACCCGTGCTTTGCACGTAAAAACGCATTTGCCGTGCAAAGGGACGACATACGACAGATTGCTGTGAAACTGCTGGATTCCGGGGATGTTTTACCTGGGAGGGGGGGGGACCCTCCTGCGAGGTCAGGTCCCACGAGGTTTTGACTGGAGTCTAGCCCCGACGACGAGGCCGGCCAGTCCACGGTTTGCCAGCGTCTAACCCCTGGAATCGGATTGTGTTCGGTTGAAATCCTGTAGATTTCTGTAAGGAAACCACCGATACAGTACTACATGCGTCGTTCATGTTGTGGACCTGATGAGTATGACAACCTCCCTCGATGGCGTTGCGACGTTCTGAGTGAGGTTCACACCCCCAGCGGGGAGCTACCAAAGTCGGAGCTGGGTTTGAGCCAGGCGGTCACGCGCGTGGTGAGTGCTCGGCCATCCTTGCGTACGTTGCTAATTCATCCGTCCTGTCGCCAGCGAATCAAGACGAAAAATCCCGCGCTCGAGCTCAGGCCCTGGCGAGTCTGACTTGAAGTCGCTTGCCTGTGTGTTTCTCGCTTTCCTCTCCTCCGATTTTCTTGCTAACATGCATCTACCCAAGGGGTATTCACCGGAAGAAGCCGAGACACTGGGTTGATAGGTAGGTAGGTCCGAGGCAGTCTTATTTCACTTTTTGGAATTTACTTGGATCACTCTGAAAATGCATTTAGAAGGGTCAGAAAAAAATCGGGTTTTTTGGAGGGGCTCGGAGGGTTGAAAAATCTTTCAACACCCTCGAAATCCATTTCAGATGGAAGTAATTTACGGCAATTGCGCCCAGATACGTCTCGGATTGAGGCATAAAATCCCGATTCTGGCCCATTCGTGTGGGAAATCACTCGGCTACGCTCGCTTAAGCTCGGCTAATAGGTAGGTAGGGCCTGGAGAGCCTTACTGCACTTTTCCGACCCTGTGTGGGAAATTTTAAGGGTGAATACCCCTTGCATCTACGATACCATATATGGAAAGCCCCTAACGACTGTTTTCCTCCCAACGATGCCTCAACCTGTGGATTGGTCAAGACAAACTTTGTTACATAATCCCTGATATGCAACACGTGGTAGCTCTGCAATATATCTTCAATGCTCCTCAGTTCAGGCATTTTCACTGAGATCTTCGACTTGGTTTCCAAAATTTGCCCTAGAGTTAGGGAGAAGCCCAACAGCTTTCACTACCCGTCTATATTCTACCCAGAACAATTGAGATGTGTTTAGGGCTCTCCCTAACGGCCACTCATTGAATCGCCACATTTCTCTGCAAAACGAGCACTGCCACCCATTCCCCATATGGTAAATTGTGGAGTTTTAAACTCCATCTCCTCGCTTACGGTTAAGTGCCACCAGCCCTTATGTAATAGTATACCTGCTTGCTCGTCATTACTTGGGTACATATAAAACGGCTGGAAAACGAGCCTAACATTTAGTTTGGATACAATTGTGCTTCTAAAATTTACGGCAGGCTTCGGGACCATCAATGATACGATCAGACGTATCACCCACCTCTGCCGAGATGTCAGTCATGTTGAAAAGGCAAGGGGTATTCACCCTTAAAATTTTCCACACAGGGTCGGAAAAGTGCAATAAGGCTATCCAGGCCCTACCTACCTATTAACCGAGGCTAAGCGAGCTTAGCCGAGTGATTTTCCCACGCAAATGAGGGCGGAATCGGGATTTTATGCCTCAATCCGAGGCCTATCTGGGCGCAATTGACACAAATTACTTCCCTCCGAAATGGATTTCGAGGATGTTCAAGGATCTTTTAACCCTCAAGCCCCTCCAAAAAACCCGTTTTTTTTCCCAACCCTTCTAAATGCATTTCAGAGTGATCCAAGCAGATTCCAAAAACTGAAATAAGACTGCCTCGGACCTACCTACCTATCGACCCAGTGTCTCGGCTTCTTCCGGCGAATACCCCTTGTGAAAGGTCAATATTTTTTACACAGTACTTACTTTCTTAGCCGTCGTGCGTCACGAGAAAGAGCTTACAAAACAGGGCAGAACTCGAGGGTAGATTTACCGACGACGACGAACGCAAACGACAAGGGACCTGCGACTCGAAGCCAAAGCTAGCTACTGCAGCTGTTTGCGTCGTTACGTCACTGCACCGTTATGAACGATGTCCAGTCGATGTCCGCAGCACATGGCGGCAAAGCGCCGCGTGACGGGGGCAGGAGTGAACTGCGTGCAGGTCAAACAGAAGCGCCGACCATCCGCGAGCCAAATCTGACATCGTCGTAGCTCTGCCGGTGCCTCACAAGAGGGAGATGCAGCCCCGAACTGTCGTGGACGGTCGACCAGTCGCAGTGGTGGGAAGGGGCCAGGAGCGGGGCAAGGGCGTGTGAGCGACCGGTACGTCTCGCACAGACACTCGCGGTTGTAGCCCTTGACGAGCAAATGGAGGGTGTGCAGAGAGGGCAGGATGGCTGGCGGTCCCTCGCGGCTCAGGAAATGGAGGACCTCCAACTTCAGCAAGCCGCCGGTGTCGGCAACCTGATCTGAAGTCTTCCAGGTCCACGCAGACGGCGAGAAAGGCGGGTGTCCCACTCCACTCGGAGTCGGGAGAGAGAGATCGAGCGTCGTGAGGTTGAACTTCGACCGTGCCTGGAAATTGAGAAGCACTTGTACGTCGAGCGTTTCCGGGCAGAGCGTCAGTCGCGTGAGGGCCGGGCACGTCAGCAGATGAAAGACGTTCTCGTAGGGCTCGGCGATGTCCACATAAAGGCGAAGTAGATCGGGGAGGGTGAAGGCCGCGGTGCGACCTTCCTCCGTGGGCAAAAGGCCACTGATGCAGCACTAGCGCAGATTCGGAGTTCGGCGCAAGATCGACATGGCATCAAAAACAGGGATGGGAAAATTCAAGTCCAGGTTTCTGAGCGTGGCCCACGGCAGTGCTGAAGAGCTAAGGAGTGGGACCTTGAACGGAAAATGGAGAGACAGACGCTCGAGACAGGGCGACGAGGCAAACCAGGCCAAGGCCGGACCAAGGGTGCAGTCTCCGCTGGGAGAGTCGAGGACACAGAGGGATGCCCAGCGTAGGACCGGCAGCGTCGAATCCGGTGGAAGCGCTGCAAAGGGCAACACGGCGTCGTGAATATTGAGCTCGAGGCTGGCGATTCGACCTGCGGCCCTCCATATCTCGGGGACCACGCTGAGGCTTGCCGTCGGGGGGGCATACCTGCTGCCCGCCTCCATTGAAAGGGTAATGGCGATGAGGGTCGAGGGCCCACGGTGAGATGGAGCTGCCGCGACCCGGAGCTGGAAATCGTCGTCCGTAGAAGGAGGAGCATCCTTGCGAACCCATCCGTAGCCCGGGATTCCGAGGTTTTCCCATATGCGTGGCGTGGCGAGAGCCGCTTCCCGCCAGCGCCCGCAGACTTGGGCGACGCAATGAGCTGCATCTATGCCGCGGGCGGCCAGATCAAAATGGAATCCGAAAATCTCTCTAAGCAGCTCATTCGGCAGGGATAACAACGGGGAAAGGATGGATCGGAGCTCCCGGAGGTGGTCGAGCTTCGCCTCCATCAGAGAGGTTGACCGAGCGATGGCAGCGGTGTGCTCCGCAATGGAGGTCTCCAGCGTGGCGACCTCCGCGTCGAGCTCCCTCAGCCTCCAACATTTCCTGGCGTATGAGCTGACGCTGGTGAGCAGTAGGCTCTTCATTGGCGGCGTGACGGGATGTGGCAGAGGTCATCGTTTTCGAGGCCACGTGCAGTAAGTAGCAGTTGCAAGCAGCGATGGCAAGGCCTGTCGGGTTCTGTATCGAATTTTTCTGTTTCAACGGTGTTTTCCGAGGTAAAGCCTACACCGCCACCGTGGGGATTCAACCCTCTAAGTTGACAGGTTCGATGGCCCCACAATTTTGCCCGGAGACTGAGCGTACGCGGGTGGAAAGAAAAATGGAAGAAACGCGTTTTCGTTGAGACCTGTCTTAGGTAAGCCGTGGGCGCCCAAAATGCTTCCGTAAGCGGTAGTGTCACGTGCCTCATTTCATCTTTTTCGCCCTCTCGTCCAGTACGTCGTTTCCGGACTCTGCTGCCCACCGTACGCCTTGCTCGTTTGCAGCCATTCAAGGGCAGTCCAACACCCCGTTTCCTATCATCATCCCCCGCCTTCGACCACGCTCTCCCAAATTTGCTCAGGGATTCATCCTTCCACTGGCAAGATGGACACCGACTCACTTCGTGAGGACTACCGGGCCACCGTCGCCACGATAAGCCAGCGCGTAACAGAGTTTGCGCTGCTGCACGCAAGCAAAAGCCAGCTAGGTCAGAAGCTCAATCGATTGCACGACCCACTGGCTCGGTTGCCTCCTGAAATTTCGGGGGAGATATTCGGCTTTGCGTCGCCCCAACCGATAACGCCCCCGTCCGAACGATACGCACCGCTGATGTGTCTCAACGTCTGTCGTGCGTGGTCCGACATCGCTCACACGCCGCCGCACCTGTGGACGGAGATCACTATATGCCCTGGACGAGATTGGAGGCTGAAAGAGCCAATGGCGGAGGCCTGGTTTGCTCGATCAGGGTCGCTCCCCGTCTCGCTGACGGTGTCGTCCCAAGGCGAGCATGGACGCAAGCTGTCTGCACAACCCTCGAGGAATATGAAACCAGGGTCAGGCCCTGCATCTATCGATCGATATCAACGATCTCGACTTCTTTTTCCAGCCGTGGCCGGCGATGGAAATCCTCACATTAGATGCTAGCACCTGCGAGCACTCCCGGCCAAGGGAGTCGTAGAACTGATACAAGCGGCACCCACCTTGCGGAAATGCTCTTTTAAGGCGGTATGGTTCCCGGAGTGGAGCCACAGCCAGAGAGAGGTGTTCAGGCACACTGAGCTGCGACACCTGCATTTTCGAGATCGATTCGACGACTGCTTTGTTACTCCCGACGACCGCGTTCATAATCACGTCGAGGTGCTCGTTGGCTCCAACTGCCCCGAACTACAGAGCCTGTCCATCACGGACTCGAGCCCCAGCGGCACGAATTGCTAGCCTTCTTCGCACGTTCGTCGCCGCCCCTGCAGTCGCTCTCTCTCCGCACGATGTCGAAGTGGACGAGAGACGAAGTGCAAACCTTGTGCGAACTGCTTCCAACCTTGACTAGCGCGTCGTTCGACGATTGGCACTCCGTCACCACTGAGGATGCGTTCCCGATTGTTCAGGTGCTGCAATCCCCGGAGATGCTGCCGAATCTCACCAGCCTGTGCCTCGGTAAGTCAACCTCTCCGGTAGCACTTCGAAGGAGGATTACGATACCTTATGCGTGGTCCTGAGCGCGCGTCGGCGGAAGATGGAGACCTTCCGCATGCACCTGATTCGCCCAACTCATCTGCCGGCGGAGAAATCCGTGTTGGAGTCTGAGTACGTCACCGCGGCCGCTGATGTCGTTGCGCGTCTGCAGATGATTTCTGATGGTGGTATGAACATCTGCGTTCTGACAGGACACTAGGATTGGCTGTAACGAAAATGGGTGTTGGTATCCGATCTATGTCGCGTTCATCCTATCGGTATAGCATTCGGCTTCAACCAAATTCCATAGCATTCGTCTTTCAAACTCCATCAAATCTTGCGCCCACTCCTGAGCTACAAAGAAGGAAAGGTAGGCTCGTGACCATCCGCTTCTATCACGTGGCTGCGCTTTTCACGTTGCGAAGCGGCGGACTGGTCGCGTATCTGGGTGATGCCGCAAAGGATGGTTTTGGACTTAGAAATTACAGGCCCCCGCCCTCCAAAAACCTCTCAAAAAAGTGTCAAAAACTCCCATCATGAAAGTTGCTCCGTTTCCAATTCCAAACCGATAGACCAATTTGTTTTCCAATCGTCTTAGTATCGAAAACTGAGCATGTTCCATTACACGACTTTTGACACTTTTCTACAGGTTTTTATAGGTGCGGGAGGGCAATTTTACCAAGTCCAAAACCATGATTTGCGGCATCAGCCAAAATCACGGCCAGTTGTTCCAGTCGTTTGATGAAGCTTGATCTCGCTCGCCGTGATCAAAAGCTGTTGTCATCAAACTACTGATCGCGAGTCTATATATGAAATTCGAAAGTTGATTCCCCCTTGGTCCTCAGGCCCTCTTAAGTTTTAAGGAGTCCTCCGACCAGTTCTTACGCCTCAAGGGCCAACACTGTAGGTTCGGAGCAAGCCTGCGCAGCTTCGGTCCGGCAAGCCGGACACCTCCGCTGGAGGGGCTTGCTTCAAACTCCGTCAAACAGAGGGTTTGCCAATCACTTTCTTCTTGTCTCAGATTTCATTCAATAGCCTTGTTGCATTCTTCAATGGTATTGAAGTAAAACAGGCATTTGGGAAGAGCTGACGCAGGTGTGTTTTGATCCAGAGTTTTTGGGAAGATGTTAAGGACATCGAGCGGGGGATTGGCAGGATTTTTAACGGCGCGCGTGATGTAGACAAGGTTACTCCTGTCTGTACCGACATCAACTCCCCAAAATGGCTGGCACCCAAATTTCAAAGACTTCCAAATTGCATCAAATGTTTCTGTGTCGCAGGTAGCGGTGGCCGCAAGAATAGGTGTATCCTGGCCTATCTAATCTCGCAACCTCGCGAGCCTGGCATATTCTTTCCGGAACTCATTTCCCCACTCGACAATACAATGGGCCTCATCAATGATGACCGCTTGCACACGGAGACGGAAGGTGCGGTCCTGCCAGAGCTTTGTGAAGCTCGCTGAGAGTGCCATTTCCGGTGAGACATAATATATATTATCTCGGCCTTGACGAAGGCGACCCCAGAGTTCTGGACTGACAGTATCTTCGTTGACCATCTGCGCACGAAGACCCTTCTTTCGGGCCTCATTAACCTCAACAGAAAAGTAAGCCTCGGTTTGTTAAGGAAGAATACAATTACTCACTTGGTCCCGTTCTAATGCCTTCAGGGGACTGATAACAATAGCAATTTTGCTCTTATTAATATTGAGTGCCGCAAGAGCTTCAAAGATCATACTCTTGCCATAGCCTGTGCCGGCAAGCAAGATTGAATCATACCCCTGCCGTCGCCGCCGGATAAGCTCCCCTTTCCAGTCGTCTACGTCAAAGCCGAGTTCGAGCCTTTTTTTCGACTGGTTTTTGACATCCTGAAGGGTCCCTTGAAGCATTTTCACCCCGAGAAGCCGGTCCGACCTCGGGGTTTTGTGCGTCCTGGGAGTGTCTGGGACACGGTGTCGGGTGCCTTTGGGAGTTACAGGCAACGCGCCAAGAATCGTTCGCGCTGTAGAGCTCATAACGGCGGGTGGAGCAATTTTTCGTCTCGGGTCACGTCGTGACGCGTCAGTCACAGTCGCGTCCACACCGACGCGTTTTGACCTTAAGCACTGGATATCTTCGTGCAGATAGGATGTATGTGTGTCAAATGTGTGTAATTTAACGTGTCATCTGTAGATTTACACTCGAAGTAGCTTCGATGAGTAGGGCTTTTGATTTGGATGAAAAATAAATATCTGGTGACCATCACAAAGAAAGGGTGTTTTGGGTCGAGTTCCACCCCCGATATCTCTATCAAATCTTGGTGGAATTGTGTAAACTAGTAGTAAAAGTGATAGCCAGATTAATACTGTATTATTTCATTCAATTCGACCGTCACGCGTCACGCACCCCCTGGTCGACGGCGAATATTGGTGCGATGTCACGCGTCACCCAGGGTCTGGTCGAGGGCAACTTATGTCACGCACGGGTCAAAATCAGGATTTTTCGCCTTTACGACGCTAAAAACCCAAATTTTTCGTTCCTGTGGTCGAAATTTTCGGTTCTGTCACACAAAACTTGAGCCGTGGTCGGATGGTCGAATAGGTAAAATGAGTCACGCGTCACACCCCCGGTCGAATTGAATGAAATCATACAGTAATCTAAAGGTTCTACTGATTGACCCCAGAGGTTTATGTTCCTGTTGAATTTCTGCAGGACGATCTCCAACCCCCACGATTCCTGGAGTCTGCCGCAGCAAGCCCCTTCTGACGAAGGCCGTGTTTGGTCTGTTTTGCTCGTATTTGCCTCTCTTTGTCTCACTCCGGCATCTGCGGCATTCTCAGAACGGGGCTTGGACCGAAGCTACCAACACTGCCAGTGAGATGGCTGTATATCAAGCCCTTCTTTCCCTAACAAAGACAATCATGATGACGATTGAAGGAGCCAATGAGGCTTTGACAACAACATCTGGACAACGCTCTTGAAATGACCTTTGAAAGCACGACGCACGACCTCCACGGCGGAATCAGAGCGTACCAGTCGGTGCTGATTGAGCGCGGTGTGGAGTTGCTCCACCTGCTGACAATGGTAGCCATTCTATTCATGACGGACTCAGAACAACTTACCTTAGCAGTGGAGATGAACCTGAAAACTTCAGGTGAACGAATGAACACAGGCAAGGTATATGGACAGACACTTCGTGAAACCAATCTGGGCCTTGACATTTGATCGCCACCCTATAAATCTTGGAAGATACAAAGCAGGCCAGCGGAGCCGGGACCCACGGAAAGGGGGCGAGAAGCGGCATAAATTGCGGAATCTTAGACAATGAATATCCTCGACCAGGAAACATGGGAGATACGGGAACAGGAATACGGAACAGATCCAAACAAAGGGGAGGTTAACGGTTAACGCAGGGCTTATCAACGGGGTCTTTAACGGTCACCCCATCGCTTCGTCGTCAAGGTGCCAGGAATTCTTGTCCCGCATAAGATGAGCAGGCCGTAGGTGATATCCACAGAGACAACAGTCACCCAGCCAGACCGGAGAAAGAGCTGCGCATCAGCCGATCAAGTGCAGGGATGGGAGAAAATGACAGCTTGCTCAGTTGAACATCTGCCATATTCATGTGCGGAAAAACTTCGGGGTCGCAGCATAATTGGTCAGTTAAAACAACCTGCGCCGCGGTGACTTTTTGCTGCGAAAACCTGTGCATGCTTGCGCAGAGAGCTGCGAGGAAGTCAACTGGTTGATATTCATCACACTGGGGAATTGTTCGAACTGTGGGAATGTGTTCAGAAAAAGGGTTCGTTGGATTTTCTGCCACGGTTAAATGCGTCGAGGCGTAGCTTTGCGTAGTCCGTAGCTGCCTGTCAGATAGAAGATGTTCAGCTGACTGGTACATAATAAGGAGGCTGTGACTCCCAGCCTGTGAGGATGTCGCACAGATTGCCACAGAAAAGGTAATGATGCACGCCGCAGCATTGAGCGGTCCTGAGAACTTGATGGTCATAAGATACAAAGTTGCTCTTTGTAGCTGGAATATAAGTGTCAGGTGTAGCGGTTGTATGGAGATAGTGATGCTAGCAGAGCAGATGAATGCGAAAGGACCAAGGCTAACTGGGGCTTGTGCACTGCTTGACGGCCATTTCGTTAAAGAACGGATAATGCGTGTCAGTGTGATGCAAGTTGTCATCCGAGACCATTCTACCGGTATATAAGTACGCTTTTTGATATCGCCCATACGGATGTACTTTCTTCTTTTTTTCTTTTGTGATAGACTATGTAGGATGCGGTAGGTTGCGTAACGAGTAGGCGAGAGGACGGGATCGACTGCGGGGACCTTCAGCCTGGGCTGTCGACGAGCCATCGCTCAGCAGTGAAATTCGGTGTTGGCTTCCGAGTGCGCCTCTACCATGTCGCGCACTAGATCTCGGGTCAGAGAGCCATCGGGGTCCATGGACGGGTCCGGAGATGCCGCCGCGACGCCGGCCAGCGCGTGATGCAGCTTCGACGACTCGGTCCGCATCGGGAGCACGAGTTGACGGTAATGTGGGCCGCTCCCCAACTCGACCATGTGAAGCTCCAGGCGGCCCTCCGAACGCCGGACGCGGTCGCAGTAGATGGCGAGCGGTGTGTCAGCGGTGGGCGACACATCCGGCGTCTGCATGGAGTCGAGCGCCCGGCAGGCGACAAAGACGCGTGGTCGGCCTTCGGTGAAGTCGAAGATGACTTGCACGATTGGCTTCGGCCCGTACCGTCGGAAGGCTTCAACCTTCTCCAGGGCTGCCAAGACTCGGGCGGCGCTGAACTGTTTGTAATGGCACGTCAGTAGCCAGCGGAGAAATCCTCGGTCCCGGCAAGACCAATCCTGCCACTCTAAGCAAGCATGAGCGAAGAGGACCTCAAGATGCGACAGGCACTCACCCTCCGTGCATTGTCGGAGAACGGGGCAGGCTCGGCGGTGGGAAAGTTTCCAATCGGCCACCTGGCAGTCGCGGGAGCAGTACGTGGCGTTGCGGCAGGCTGAACAGCATCTGAACAGGTTCCTCTTGTGTCCAAAGACGGTGCACTGGTAGAAAAAGAGACACGATGAGTCAGAGTGGTCGATCTACGGTGCGACGGCGTGATAGACCTTCATGTTATCGCAGCCGGCAAAGCGGGGGCACTTGGCGAGCTTCCACGAGTCCGACACCGCGATCCGCTCCTTTGTCAACGCCAGGAGCGACGTCCACTCCATCGCGAGGGGCGATCCGCGGAGCTTCGCCATGAGGGCGGCTCCCTCGAGCAAGTGCTCCGAGGTGCCCTTCATGCGCTCAACGACGCAGTGAGACACCAGAGCTCTCGGGATAACAGCGCCGAGCAGGTATCGCAGCGGTGCTTGGACCTCTTCCTGGCCGTCGTCGAGTCGGAGTCGGAGGGCCGAAATCAGGCCCGCATCGAGAGCCTCAGCCACAGCTGCGGAGCTGAAGTCGATAAAACCGCTCAGGAGGCTCAAGAGGGCTTGCGGTGGCATGAACCAGGGGTCGGTGGGATCCTGCCGGGTTAGGGTTAGGGCCCTTAACGCGGACACGACGTCCTTCACGACGCCGGACTGGACAAAGGGCCGGAGGGCATCGGGCTCGGCGTTCAGGACCGCCACGAGGAGCTGGAAGGATTCGAAGAAAAGCCGAGTGTCGGCGGAATTGGAGGCAGCGATGACGACCTGCTTCCGCAAAGCGCTAAAAAGCTGCGGGTACGTGCCACCTACGGCGTCAAGAAGGGGTTGTACAGCTTTTATGGCGACGACAGTGGCGGCGAGGAGCTCCACAAGGCTGGCGAGCGTGCCCAATCCATCCGCAGACCCCCGTTGGAGTTGGTCTACCCAAGCCTTTCCAACGCAGGTCTGCACGACGGAGCTCCGGGTGATTTCAGACACCAGAACGGACGACTTTTGGAGGCTGAAACACACCGCGGCAATGGCGAGCCGGAGGTTTGCGACTTGGCAGAGGGGGAGGACGGCGTCCATGTAGGATTCGAGGAACGTGGTCCAGCTCAGGACTCGTGGCCAGAGGGACTGCATTGCGTGCTCAGGTAGGCCATGGGTCGCGACGAAGACGGCCAGAGCGCGCAGGGCCACTGCAGCGAGCAGCACGGGAATACACCCTCGCTTGTCATCCAGCAGAGAGGGACTTGGAATAGCAGTGTCGTCTATATGGAAGCACAGGAGGAGGAGCACGTCGTTCCCGGCATCGGCCAGATCGAAGCAGAGATCCTCGAGGGCGGCGAGCGCTCTTTCGTCGCCGTGGCTCATGGAGAGGAACATCAGTTCCTGGCATGCCGATACATCAGCTACCGGGGCGATCGCGACCGTTGGATGAGTACCTCTCGATGCGAGACAACTGAGCGGGTTTCGGTTTCGTCGAAAGGGGGCGGAAGCATTTGGGAGGGAGGAGCGCTTACGTGGACCAACACCCACGCGCCCGCCGCGATCAGACATCGCGGGAACCCGGGCGGTTGAACCGTGACTTTGGAAAAAGCAGTGCTCAGGTAGGCGTCTGACATACTTTGGCGGAAGTAACAGCCCAACCCGAGCAGTAGCTCAAAAAGAGAAAGAAAGAAAGGAAAAAAACACAGAAAGAAAGCCCGGGGCAATTGGAAGGAGGCGCCAGCGCAATCGACTTCCCGATACGCATTGGTCTGCGGCACTTTTGCGGCACTCGAGAGTCAACCCCGCGGCACTCCTGGCGGCAACCTCCAGTGATCCTTAAAAAAACAATGACTCTCGACACTGCGGACCCAACAAAGTTCAATTCTTGTTTCAACCCTTGTTCAACCTTTCTCAACGCGGCAACACAGCCACCACGGCACTTCTCTACCCATCGCAAAAACTTTAAACAATAAACCTAAAGACGTTGAGATTATTGGATCATATCAGCCGGTATAAATTATCGCACCCTTGAACATGCAATAAATGTTTTTATTTCAACCCCAACGAAATTATTTCGAGCTGAGCAATGGACAGTTGAAAACTAATTCCATACATATTCGGTGCGCCGTTGTCGGAATCAGAGGGAAAAATGCATCTACACGTGCGGTAGGATGCACGAATATATATTTAAGACGGGAAATCGCTTGTGAGGGAGGATTGAAAGTGCTTCTAACCGGAATTGGATTGGGTACAGTTTTACACAAACGGATAAGCCTGTTCGAGCAGCAAGGGTCAAAATCCGGCGGAGCACGGTTCGGCAAGGATTGGCGATGGATTCAGTTGACAAATTTGCCATTCTCTAGACGTTTTTCAGCTCTTTGGGGATTGTTTCATGTCCTGCGGCACTTGATGCGGCTCAGAAGAAAGTCGCCACCCTAATTCTCCGTCACTCATGACTCACCTCAATATCTTGTGTGTGCATTGATATTAACTATCAGAAGTCAATACCTTGCCGTTACAATGGAGTTTTCCCTATGCAGCGGCACCTAGCTTCCGGCAGATGTTGAACCAAAGGTCAAATGGTGCAGTCGCAGCCCAATAATTGTACACACGTGGAGATTGGACGAGTAGGCGCTGACTATTAGGAAGATTTGGGTGATTAGGTAGTCGTAGCACTGTCGAAGACGCTGCTCATGAGTCGTGTAGATGAATCCAGCCCACCGAATCTCGATCCATCTCCGTCTCAACACGGAAGCGGATCGATCTCGCTCGAGCTGCTCGATCCGGTTTACAGCTCAAACCGTCTGGTGCGTGTTACATTAAATATAACACTCCTGGCTACTACTTTTGACTCGAAATCACCAAGCAACTTAAGCCAACTCGTAAAAATGTCATACCTTCGGCCTGGATCGAGCCGACTCGATCTAGAGTGTTCAGCTCGAGCCGAATGGACCACTCGACCCACGCTTGACCCAGTGTTCAGAAAACTCCCTTGTACCGAAGGTCAGCATGAAACAAAAGAAGAAAAGGAGAGGACGACACACACAGAGTATTAACAGGTAATAATACGGGACTGGATGGATGTACACGGGTCTAGGTCAAACTTGATCTCAAACTGCTCTGTGAATACAACCGGTATCAAATCTACCGTTCAATTGGATATGGATAGGAAACACACAGGGAAGGCTGAGTCGAGGATACCCGGTGGCAAGTAGAGTAGTAGAAACGGCGCCGGTGGCCACCAGAGTATGATACCAGAGTGGCAGTGATTCTATCCTGACAATTTCTGAGTTGACCAACGGTGACCAGTACAGTAAGGCCGAAGAAACCTAGCAGGTGGCTGACCTCCAGAAGAACTCTTTGTCGACGCTGGGTGGGAGGAGAACAGAACAGAGGGAGAGGGGGAAACAAAGAGGATCATTGTCCAAATGCAACACAACAACTCGAACAATGGTGCTTTGAATTCTTTGGAATTACCAAAGGCCCACAGACACGTGGCCTCGTAACTCTTTCCCTTTCCACCACATTCCACCACCGTCCTGGAACTTCTGGTGCTCAAGATCTGCATAATCCGGTAAGTACTAACCCCGAACAGTGGCTACTAGTAGTACTCCCCAGAACTCGGAAGGCAAGTTACAATTGCATTCACGTTGCCACCGCCAGATCATGACTAGAAGCAGTACAGAGGGTTATGTTCGATGAGTACAGTGGTGCCGCACTGGTGCGTCCGATGTTTCTTGACTCTTTTCACCTCTCTGACGTCAATATGTACGCAACACATTCGGTGTGAATATCTGAATCACGGACCAAGATGCGCAAACGAAAATTTCTTTAGTTGGTTGATAGCTTTGACAATCTGAACGTCTGGTCTCAAACAGTTCCGACGCTCGATCAGAGCTTTAGACTGAGCGGAAAGTGTGCAAATTCCAGCACTGGTATTACCGGTGAGTATGGAGCCTAGTACACTCTTGACAACTCCTGCTCCGTCGTCTCGCCACGAGCAGATTTGGTCCATTCAGTTCGAGCCGCGGTTGGCCGGCTCGAGCAGACTCAATACAGGGAGCTCGAGCCATTATTTTGACGGATCGAGCGGACTCGCTCGATGCAGCTCGAGCGGAAATATTACATATACATGTAGTTTGCATGTAGTATTAAAATGGATATATATCAATGGTAGATTTGTATGGGGCGGGAGATCGAGCTGCTCGAGCCGGATCGATCCACTTCCGTGTTGAGACGCGAGTAGATCGAGCTTCACTGAGCTGGAGACTGCGTGTAGCGGCAATCGCGCGGCAGTCTGTGGTAGTTTTCAGTGGCAGTCTGCAGCACTTCCAGCGGCAGTTAATCCGCAGCAGAGTTCCTGCCATTCAAAATGGCAGTTATACCCTGTTCGAATGTCTGGCATAGTATTATTGACATAGTATTGCCAGAAAAATGCAGTGTGGTAAGTTGGTGATAAGTCAATTTCGACTGCTGCCCTCAGTTGATTTTTCGCGGAGCAGATAACTACGAGAAGCGATAGAGATATTAAAATGCACGTTGCATCGAGGAATAGTTACTGTTCAAAAATGATTGGGTATCTTCAGATTGCATCTGTTAACATTTTTTCCGGTCGATGTAATACGCTGCAGCACTAGTACTTGCACCTCAACTTTGTCACAGTGCGTTGACAAAAGAGCAAGCTGTCCGCTAACTACCTGTCCATTTCCAACATTTTGAGCATGCGGCGAACAGTTTACCTCCGGACTGACATTATTTGCCGCCAATGCAGCGGCAATTCATGCGGCAGTCAGCAGCAGTTATTGTGCGTTGTTGTGCGGCACATACAGAAGCGCTCGGACAAGATTCATAAGTTGTGCAGCGGCACTCAGTGGTAGGCAAACAAACCGGTTCAAGTTTTACGCTGGGGCAGCTGTCTTGGCTTAAAGTTGGTGGATGATGAGAGGGCGTTAAACGTGAAAGGAGATCTTTCAGTATTGAAATAATTTGCGACTTGCAAGGTGTCGACAGTCTGCTTTTTGCTCTCGAGCTGTGGGTCTACAGGTAAAACAGCACCGACGGAGTACACGAATAAGTGGTCATGAAAAGATATAACTCACCGCGAGGCGAACGATACTGTGTTGAACTTGAGACGATGATGAACTGGATTATTTTGTGTCGGTAGGTTTAACGTGGCTGACTGGTTGATAAGACAATTACTATCTGCAAGTTAGTTGGAAGGGGCGGCGGCAGTCCAGAATATGTCCCTGCGGCAATGAATGCGTGACAGAGCGGCAGTGTGACAGAAATTTCAAGCATGCGGCAGTCAAGCGGCAGTCATGCGGCAATCGGAATTTTTGCCGCGGCAGTAAATGGCACTTACAATGTCAAAGCGGCACTTTCACCCTGCCCCACCCAAACCCATCGAGCTGCTTGTGTTCTTGAAGACATACGAGACGATCAACTTGTAACCGCCGTGGCGGAGGCGAGGTCCGTTCGTTTCAAGACCCGGAAGTGATTTAACAGGCGATGACAATGACACCGCCGCGATGTCCTTGGCGATGTCCTTTTCAAAGAAAGACATGAAAGAAATCTCACGAGGTGCTTGCAATTGACATCAACAAAGAGCGATGCAGAAGATTGGATGGGCAATGGTTGTGGGCACATCCCAAAGGAGTGAGGCCGGTACAAAGAATAGAGTAGACTGAGTAGGGACTTCGGCTTTAACCTATGGCGACAATGACCATACTTACAAAGTGTAGGACTTTCAGACAGTGCTTCTCATCCTAAAAACTGGCCAGCCGATGGAGCATAGAAGAGATGTGGGCAGCTCACTGCGTACTTCCCGACAGAACATCACGCCGGGCTCGAATAATGAGGATAATCACTCGGGGCAAGCAACGTCGAAAAAGTGCGCGTTTTCGAAAATGATAACGTCAGGGCTACTGCATCCGACAATTTGCCTGCAACAATGCCAGGGTGCCCGCGACGAATGGAATCAGCCGACCGGACACGATGAATATTGTGGATAGCGCTGTTGTGCCCTCGTCGGGCGGTCGAAATCGGGTGCGGGCCAGCTTCAGCAGCGCCTTCTCTACAACAGCTGCCCGATCCCAACGGAGACCTTGCAGACAGATCTCGATGCGGTGCAGCTGTGGACCGACGCAGCGTCCGTTTTCATCGACGACTAGTGCCATCAAGAGTGCAGAGAGCCCCCCACCTGGATATATGACCAGAGTCTTGACTTTGGACGCACGGAGGAGAAACGCCGCGAGAGGGGGCGGGCACCGCGCCGACATGGTCTGCAGGCGGAGCGACTCCAGCTGCGGGGTGTCCAACGTTGCTAGGTGCACCAAAGAGGGAAGGGCGAGCGACCGGAGGAAGGGCAGTGCGATGGGGTCACAGTGCGGCGGCGGTGGCTGCATGCTGGTCTCCCAGAGTGCAGCATGTATGAAAATTGTAAGCGTGCGGCATGGCTTCAGCTGCCTGTGGCCAGAAGGCCTTGAGCGAAGTGAGCTGTTCCCACGGTAGAACAATATTGTACTCGAGGCCCTCGACCACGTCGAGAGTGGCGACGCGAAGGCTCGGGGCCATCGAAAATAACAGGTGTTCGTGAGAGGGGTCGAACTGCTCAGACCTCCTCGGCTCGTAGTCCTCTAAGACGGCGAGAAGCAGAGAGGAGAGGAGCGGGAGGCGGTTGTAAATGGGGTTCAGGAGATGCAGTTGAGTGTGGAGAATGCAGAAGTCAGTGTCTTGCCAGCGGTTGGACGAGGCGGCGAGAAGCTCGAGGAGCGGGAGGGCGTCTTCCCAGTAGTCATATTCCTCAAGGCAATATCTGAAACAAACGCGAAGGGGGAACTGACGGCTCCGGTCCAGCTGCTCTTGCAAACGGTCCTCCATCGACCTTAACCCGATGTAGGACAGGTTCTCAGGCCAGTCGACAAGGACATCTGTCCATAGGCGTCCAGTGTCAAGCGCCACTATCCGCATACGGCGGCAAACGAGAGCAAAACCCCAAGGTGGCCTAACCAGCCCATCGGATCCGAGGTCGACTGCAGCCTCCATAATGTGACTGAAAATCTCCGGGGGGAGGTTAGAGAAAGGTCTAAAATAAAACGAGGACAAGGTTAGGGATCTGTGACAGAAATCGAGAGGGACCGAGCACGAACAAGGGCATCCTGAAGTTTTCGGCGGTAGGTCGGAGGACATGGCGCGGGGACTTTATATACTGTACTGTTTCGACGGTTTCTTCACTATTTTTAGATTTTGGTCGACCAAAGAGACCAATAAATTTCCTGTTGTATCAAGGCGTTTTTTGAGCACATCAAAAAAAATCGGGTGTCACCCGTCACTGAAGAAATGGTCGAAATAGTACAGTACGCGTACGGCGCACACTACACGCGTAAACAACCAGCGTTTGGGAAGCTTCGATGGCGAGGCACGCGTCGCAACCAGCCCTGCCGGTGATGGGGGCAAGGTGAAAGTGCCGCTTCAACATTGTAAGTGCCACTGCCGCGGCAAAAATTCCGACTGCCGCATGACAGCCGCTTGACTGCCGCATGGTTGAAATTTCTGTCACACTGCCGCTCTGTCACGCAATCATTGCCGCAGGGACATATTCTGAACTGCCGCCGCTACTCGTTGCATGCTCCATGTGCTTTCGCCGATTCAAAAAAGCATCTAGTTCAAGTTCGACCCACAGTTTGTTCCCTCTTGAAAGTTCGCGCCTCGCGCTGGGTTATATCTATTCATGACCTCTCTGTTTTTTGACCTGCAGACGAGATCAAAAAGCAGACTGTCGACACCTTGCGAGTTACAAATTATTTCAACAGTTTGAAAGATCTCCTTTCACGTTCAATGCCCTTTCATTACCCCCCAACTTCAAGCCAAGCCAGCTGCCGCAGCGTACGCCTTGAATCGGTCTATTTGCTGATTGCCGCTGCGCAACTTAGGAATTTTGCACTAAGCGCGTCTATATCTGCCGCACAATAACTGCTGCTGACTGCCGCACGAATTGCCGATGCATTGGCCGGAAATAATGTCCGTCCGGAGGTAAACTGTTTGCTGCATGCTCGAAATGTTGGAAATCGAGTCTGGACAGGTCAGCTTGGTCTTTTGTCAAAGCACTGCGACAACGTTGGGGTGAAAGTACTAGTGGGACGATGCAACCTGCAGATACCCAATCGGTTTCGACACCGTAGTGGACCTCATTTTGATTTTTGTCATTTCAATCTGCTTATTCATTTCCGTTGAACTTTTCCGGCCTGGGAGACATTCTATATGGTTCTTGGCACTCTCGGAGACATTTTTTCGGCCGATGCGGACGATAGCAGACTCAATGTTATGCAAGTACTTGGAAAAGCATCAAGAGCAAGTTGTGGATAGCTTCCTTGAAAGAGGCAATTATAGCGTGAGTCCTGCCTACGAGGGCCTTCAATGATACATAAGGAATTAATTGATACTCTAATCTCAATGGCTTTAGGTGCATGGTTGAATCTTTTCCTCGTCAGTAGGATTGCCGCAGTGGCTGTGTTACCGCATTGAACACGACCATGGTTGGACTTTGGTTGGACTTCACTGGGGGCCGACAATAGCAATAATCAACGATTCTCGGATTGGGATGATCATAAGCCGTTGCTGAAACAATGCCGCCGTAGTGCTGCATTGCCGCATGCGAGTGCTGCATGAGTACGGCAATAGTACTGCGGCTGGCTTGAACCATGACTGTCGCATACATGTCACACTGCCGCTGTGTCACGCCGCAGAAGTATTGCAGACTGCCGCATGCAAGCGGCACAACTGCCGCGGACTGCCTCGTGACTGCCTCATTACTCGTATCTTCACCTCACTGAAAGTTAGGTCCCACAAACTGGAAATCCCCACTCCCCTGTGCAAAAAACAAATAGTACCAAGTACCGCAGATAAGATTGCGTCACACAAGACCAAATACTAGGAGGATCCGTCCCGCCTATATTTCGCCCCTGTGCAAAAAGCAAAGCTACGCAAAGCTTCCCGATAAGATTGTTCGCACACACACCACCAAATACTAGGAGGATGCGTCTCCAGAGTATTTCCCCCCTGTGCAAAAAACAAATAACGCCAAACTGCGATTAGATCGTCGCTCCTCAAGCTGTCTTCTTCACGCTTCTGAAAGGCTTGTTCTCAAGTTTACACACGTCGCATCCCCCCATTACATATCATTCAAATCAGACCCCTCCTGCTACGTTCCTGAGTCTCTGCCGTCAGTCGTTCCAAGCGGCTGTCCTCTACTGCTAAATCAGCCGATGGGTGGGTAGTGAACAGTTTCTTGTCGAATCCGCGAAGGAGCCTCAGTTTGTGTCGTCCCTTGCATCTCGACAGGGCAACGTACGCACTGAACGGTGTGAGTTTCCCGCCCGGGGGGTCTTCCAGGTCTACCAGTAAATAGTCTATGGTTTGACCCTGCGATTTGTAGTCCGTGAAAGCGTAGCCCGGAGTGACAGCGAATTGTCTGCGGTGAATCGTGTGAAGTCTTCCAAGGCCGTCCTGAATTCGAAAGGAGGCCGACGACGGTATGACGGGAAGTATCCCCTGCGGCAAACCTTCAAATGATTCAACTGTGGTCTTGTTCGGCTTGAACAGAATGAGGGCTGGCGGGTATTTAAGCAGTCTTGCCCCAGTGCGCTCACACTCCGAAAACTCCTTCGGTTCCCTTGGGTCGAGGTATATGTCCACAATCTCACCCCTGGTTCCATTCGCCAAATCGCTCTCTGTCGCGATGTTAAGCAAAATCATAGCGCGCATTCCTACCGCCAGCTCTACGCGTTCCGCCAACTTTCCCGATTTTTTCGTTGTCAGACCTGCGGTCCTTTGTAAGTTTGGATTCAGTCGTAAAACGAAACTCACCTGTCGCGATCACCCTTTCATATAAAGATAAGTCACCGCCGTCCGCTTTTGTGTCCTCCGCTTGGCATACGTACATGCGGTGCCCCGACTTGGCGCAATGTTTCATCAGCGCTTGCAAATTCCACGCCGTCCTCGCGCCATGCCTCGGAGTAACGAGAGTCGGTTCGTCCCAGCCGGGGGCGTCCCAATCTGGAACCTGGCAGTGTGAGTCCGTTACAAGCAGCTGAGTCAATTCTCCTATGTCAGCTTCGGTACAATCTCCGGTTCGGAGCCTTGCAGCAGTTCCGCCATAACGGATCTTCCACCCTCTTTTGCTCCGTGAGCGTTACTACCGTCGAGAACTGCGCCCACAAGCTGTGCCCCATGTGGTCGCGCTCCTTAACGTCAACGCTTGAATACACCGTGTTGTGTGGGGAACCGACGGGGGGGAACTGATGGGGATCCCCAAAAAGAATCACGTTCATCCCCCCGAAAGGCTTCGACGGCGAGCCCACGCCTTTCCCACCGACCGCACTCTTCACGCTGCCTATGATGGCGGAGAGTATGGCCATGTTCGATTTCGTGAGCATTGAAAATTCGTCGATGGTCAAGTATTGTGCGGGTGGTGATGTTCTTTTTCCTTTTTTTAGCTGTTTCTACTCCCGGGGTTTCGACCCAATCAAGACCGTCTCCTGGCGCAACGGGGATACCTGCCCACGAGTGCAAGGTCTGGCCTGCGATGAGGCTAGCCGCCACGCCCGTGGTTGCTGTTTTTGCTAAAAGCGCCTCGGCCAAATGGTACACGAAAGTGTGAGTTATGGCGTTGAGGAGAACCGTCTTCCCCGTGCCACCTTCCCCTTGTACAATCATCAGTAACTGCGGTGGATTCTGGCCTGCGAGCGTGCGTATGAGATGATTTTCAACGATGTCATGTGCCCGACGCTGTTCCGAGTTCAGGCAATTGACCGCTTTGGCTTGTTCGTCTGTCCTGGGTTTCGTGTTCTGTCCACTTTCCAAATATATAGCGCCGAGGACCACAGGTACCTCTTCCCTGGGTGCGACGCGATACGTTCCATCATCTGCGGTAAGTTAGCACCATGCATAAAGGCGAATTCCTTGCGTACCAGGTACTTGCACAGGTTCCGGTATTTCGGCCCTGTTGTCCGTCGCCTTTTTCCGCGTCATCTTTGCCAACTTTTTACCCCAGCTCTGAAATTTAGCCATGTCGGGGAAGGTCGCAGTTTCCCTTTCCTTCCAAACCCTGTCTTCGGTCTTCTCTGGAAAAATGCCGAGGTCCTTGGCGATGAAGACGGCATTCATCCCGTAATTTAATTCGCGATGAGCCCATCGGTTGTCCCGTGCTCTTTCAACGTCTTCTTCCGTGAGCGTTGGCGCTTGCATGTCAATCTCCTCTCGCTCCTGTTCCGTGCGAATGTAGTCTTCCACGTCGAGGAAACCACCGTTTGCCGCGACGCCAGGGTCCTTCTTTTTCTTTTTGGATGCGTCTGAGCATTGGTGAAAGTAATCAACATTGGCCACTGTGCGCCGGGTGTCATCCTCGGCATGCGCCATGAAACGTTCGTACACGGAATGAAAAGTTTCCTCGTCGTCATCCTTTAAGTCGGAAATGTTGCGCCAGGGGCATAGGAGCGCTAATATGTTCGCACAATAGTACTCGTGCGTGCTCGGTGTGTCCCGCGGAAACCATGATCCAACGAAGCGAGGAAGAGTCTCATGCCCCGGGCCGCGTATGATTCGGCACCCCTTGCGTTTGCTGTCCTCCAAATAGGGAACCCTGGTGCTGCGGGGTCGGCCAGCTTTGTCTCGTTCTTCTTCCCCTTCAACGTCGGCCCCGTCGTACGATTCCAAGAAATATTCTAGGTAGCTGACATCATCCATTTCGTGTCCCCGGTCAGCGTATTCCTTGAGTTGATCCTTCATGGCAACAGTGCCGTTGGCAAACTCCAGCCAGACAGTTTCTTCCTGTTCACACATTCAGCTTATACCTTGGTGTGTTATTACATGGCCGCTTACCCGTTCCGTTTCGGCTTCGGGGACATGGCCGGCTATGCCCAGCGTTTCCGCCGCACGTGTCACAAAACTAGTCCTCCGTCAGTAATAATCGCCAATTTCCTCTGTCCATACCTTTTCTTCGCCAACACCGGAAAACTTTGTCGGATTGCCCGGCTGACAGGATCCCAGAATATAGCCACGAAGTGATGGGACACGAATCGGTCTCCCCAACCCATCAAATAACCGATCGTTTCGGGGCCGCTGAGTTCCTGCTGGCGGCTGAGAGTGTTTGCGCACTGCGTTATCATCCTCTTGTTGATGTCTTTGCAGTCCGTAATGTGAGCGTTATTTTTCCTGTGGTACTTCATCCCCTCCGCCAAAAGCGCAGACGCATTGGCTGCCTGAATCTGCTTCTTCGCAATGTACAACGTGATGTACCACGTTATGTCCTTTGTTTCGTGCCCGTTAGTCACAAGCTTCGCGTCGTGGTTAGAATGTGTGGTGAGAAGGATTGCTGGATTCCAGTTGTTCATTCGCCCATGCAGTCGCCTCGGACCCCATTCACCGTCCGGATCAATCCAATCACGACTCGCCAACGCCCACGGGCAACGTCGTTTACACACCCATCGGCCACCGATGAATTTCTTGCAACGACCTTGGGTACAATTGTGGAACTGGACTGTGCGGGCTATTTTGGCCTCCGCCTGGGCGGTTAAATAGTCGTAATTGGGCGTTCTTGGATCAATTGGACGGTCGTACGCCACATTCAAGGTGATGGGCATCGCTTCTATCGCAGTCGCGTCCTTCCCCTTTATATCCGCCTTGATCGTTTGTCCAATGTACTTCACGACTTTTTCCCGAAAGGTCTCTGTTTTGAGGGCCGCCCGCATTTGTTCCGCTGTCGGCGCGCCGACGAGCCACAGTAAAATGTGTAGGTGCAAGGTGCCTCGCCCTTGCGCCTCCACGGTTCCTATGTAACCATTGACAAGGCCGAATACGCCTTCCTTTCTCGAAATACGGCCTTTTTTTCGCCGTGATACCGAAAAGTTCTGCGAGAATCAGGTTGATCATGACGTGGAAATATTCCGCG
Source organism: Mycena crocata (assembly GCA_029281795.1). Taxonomy (NCBI): domain Eukaryota; kingdom Fungi; phylum Basidiomycota; class Agaricomycetes; order Agaricales; family Mycenaceae; genus Mycena; species Mycena crocata. The sequence continues at coordinate 45,084 of JARJCP010000244.1, read as the reverse complement.
GCTGCAAACGGATCTTGCGCAATGTTCAGGGATCGCTGCTTTGCCCGCGGCCCTGCCGTGTTCACGAATCGGTCCAAATCAATGTCCTCCCCGGCCAAGACTTGTGCGACTGGATCCCCCACATCAGCCAAATTTATGGTGCACCAGACGGCGGGGGGATTAAACATCATCGTCATGCTTGGGACCGTATGGATTGCCGAGATTCGTCTGTTCCCTGCACACGTGTTCTGACGGCCGTTATCTGTTTTCGGAGGCTTTGAATGACGGGATTGCTGAAAGCCACCCTCCGTGTTTCTTCCGCGCTGGCCTTCTCCAAATCCTTCGGGGTCAGCAACATGAACGCTGACTGGTTATGAATGAACGCGTTCTTCTTGATTTGGACGCCGGGGGGATTAAACATCATCGTCATGCTTGGGACCGTATGGATTGCCGAGATTCGTCTGTTCCCTGCACACGTGTTCTGACGGCCGTTATCTGTTTTCGGAGGCTTTGAATGACGGGATTGCTGAAAGCCACCCTCCGTGTTTCTTCCGCGCTGGCCTTCTCCAAATCCTTCGGGGTCAGCAACATGAACGCTGACTGGTTATGAATGAACGCGTTCTTCTTGATTTGGACGCCCGCCGATCGACAAACTTGTCTTTTTTGTAAAACGCCGAAAGCCTGGAAGATGAAATACAAGTCTTTGCGGAATCGTCCATCGGAATAGAGCAATGCCCAACGAACATGAGCTTCGTATGACACTTCCTGCTCCCTGGCTGTTTCGATGCCCCCTTTCCCGTACGGAAATAAAACGGGAAAAGCTCCGAGCATATGGTTTGGATCAGTCGGCCCTCCGTCGGTCCGCATGCCGTCTTCATCAACCCGCGGATACTCGTTCACAAAAGCACTACCCCTCCGAATCGCGAATTCGTCGGGCCGGATTTTGCGGGCGGTATTTGACATCGCGTGTGCCATCAAGTCGCAATCTGGGATGGTATCTGCTTGGGTGTCTACGACGCCCGAGGCTTGGAGCAACATCACGGCCGGTTCTGTCAATACCGTAAGCGTGGTGTAGTAGCGAAGGTTTTACCCTCACCGAACGTCGTGTCGTCTTCCGTCGCGCCATCTCCGTCTGTCACCGGTAGCGAACCCCCCGGTATTCCTATCCCTCCAACTGTGATTCCATGAGCTCCCTCCACGACACAGAGGCCCGAACTCACATCCTGTGTTAACGCTGATGTCGTCATCTGCTGCCTCTTCTTCGTTCTCGAATGTGGGGACATATCCCGTTTGCTCTTTTTCAAGAGCGCGAGGGTCTTGTTGATAACGCGTTGTTTCAACAATCTCTACCGGTACGTCGCAAATTGGCAACATTGCTAGCCGCTCCTCCGAAATCTCGATTTCTGCGTACATCCAGTTGTTTGCCTTCAGCCAAATCAGAGCTTCCTTGACCCGGCGGCGTCGGACCGTTAAAAAGCTGGGCAGTATCCGCAATGGCATGTTTTTCGCACCAACAAACGTGACGGCGATGGTCGCCGATAGGATAGTTGGAGCTGGGGGCATAGCGTTGCCACACACAATGCTGTCTATGTTAGAGCGGTGCAGTTTGTAGCTTGACACGTTGCCCCTCATACCACTATTGACTGATTCCGCATCCCAGTTTGTCGCGTCTTTGTCTTTTGGAAACATCTTAACAACGTAGACTGCGGGAAAATAAAGGGCGATGAGGAGCCTCTCCGGCAGGGTCAATATATTCAATTGGAGAGGTATGCGCCCTATCCACATGCCGTTTGACAAAGCCAAACGTGGCCGAATGTTCTTTTTGAGACTCGATATGCAATCCTCGCAGACGAACGTTGTAGCATCTTCGGCCACTTCGTCGTGAACCAAGTAGCCAGACTTTAGGTTGTGGGCCGCATGCGTGAATATTGGAATTAGTTGTCGCTTGTTCGGGATTTCGTGTAGTGTTGTTTCAATGAGGTATTTCACGAAGAGCCGCCGTGCGCACACCATGCAGACGTGTTTCGCCAACGCGAAATTGCCGGATCCGTCAATGTACCTGGCGCGTGTAAGTTCGGTAAAATAGCGAGCGAATTCCTCACCGTTGTATGCAGCCATGTATGGTGTCTTTTTCTGGAGCCCTCAGGTACGGACCATCGAGCAACGTTTCGACTTCAACATCTTCCATTTCATCTTCACGTTCTTCCACATCTAACCTCCTCCGCTTAACCGCCTCTTCGTCAGGCAATCGTGTCCTCTTTCGCTTCCCTGGTGATACCAGAGCGGCCTTCTGAATTGCGTCCCTGATTTCTGGTGCGAAAGTCCTAATCGCTGCGATGATTCCGTCGACCGTGCGTTTCGACTTTGGAGAAAGTTGTTGGTGCTGCAAAACAATCTGGATGATTTGGGCTTTGTAGTAGCCGGCAAACCATGTTGCAGGGTCCGCGTCCACAACTGCGGCTGCCTCGTCGACGTCCATTTGTGGCACTGCGCGTGGTTGAGGAGGAGGGTTATGTCTCAAGTTTGTGTCACTCACCCTGTCTCGACATCCTTTCACCATGTATCTCTGCCCCAACGCCGCCATAAAACCGATTCATGTCGCCGCCGTGCTCAAAAACCATGGTTCTTCTTTCTTGGGCAACACTAAACTGGGATCGGATTTTTTCCCGCCGTTGCATCCCAATTGGAACAATTCCAGTTACGTGGTGTCGCCCGACTCCCTGCCGATAACTTCCTCCAATTTCGTCGCCGTTCTTTTTGGAACCATTTGCAGCTTGCCCGGTGCCCAGGACGCCGGTTTGTTACCGGGGTCTCGTCGGTTTCAGGCGCTTCCGCTTTCGCCCGATTCTTTTAGGCTTCGCTGTCCCGAGTGGGGCTCGTACGGTGTGGATTCTAGAAACGTCGAGGTTTTGTATGGCAAGCAGACAGATAGTTTGCTGGATGCCGCCGAAATGGACACATTTCGTGATTTAGACGAAAACTGGGTGCGTTTATTTTCGCTTGCCATTGGGCTCCGCTGATGTTCATCCAAGAATCCCCGCATTCGCGAATGGGTTGTCGGAAACGAAATTGTCGTAAACTTTACCACCGGCGGCCGCCAAGCGCAGTGCATTTACACCGATCCGGAAGGGAACTGGTTGGAAACTGAAACGGCCTTCCCTTTCGCTGTCAACGACTCCGTTATTTTGAGCGCAACTCTGCGGATGGATGAAACGCACAACACGCCGTTCGATTGCATGCGGGTAACCCGTCCTTGGCAAAATCGTCAACCAATTCTGATACCTCCATAGGATTACAGTGTCAACGCCTTGGAAATCAAGCGCATCCGCCTAATTCCCCTTTCGACGCCGAGCACCCTGGACGACGATGGGGAGAATGTCGCATCGGATGCAGATGCCTGCGACGGCGAGGATGATGTCGATGAACTTCAGGATGACGACTCGTAGAGTAACACTGTTTGCGCACGTGTATGCTAAGTTCACATTTGTACACCAACGATTTCTCTACAACATTTGCACCCAACCTTTTTTCAGCCGGCGTTTTTTTGCCTCGCAATGTTTCTTGGGCCCTCTGTTTAACCACAATGTGCCCCCCGCTCGTGTATGGTGTGGGAGGTGCTTTTTTCCGTGCATTGGTGCTGAGTGTCATCTTCATATCGGAGGGTTCTTCGCAGTCGGTCCTACGCCCGGTGGTTCGTGCTGCGAACTTCTGCCGCGTCCTCAGACAATGGCCGTGGCCATTAGGATCGATCCTGTCTCCTGTCTTGAAGGTCTTGCTCGGTTACGGCCACGATGGCTGCTCCAATATGCCAAATCTTCACGCACTTGGATCTTAACGACCTTGTCTTGTCGATGTGCACAATGCCTGAGTTGGTGGTCTTCTCTCACGCCGGTCCCTTTGCCCGGCGAATCTTTCATTCTTTCCTCCGCGCATTGATAAGGTTTGCATTGGCGCCCTTTATCCCGCAGGCCCTCGACTCCGAATTCCACCGCATCCTTGCTGAGACAAAGGCCGGCATTGTGGGCTCTGTGCCTGCTTTGTTGTTGCTTTTTAGCGCCACGAAGTACTCGGCTTACGACTTGAACATTATAACGCCGCGCCTCACCTTCACTTCTTGGGTGCCTTTGATCAAAATGCTAGGAGGCACGCAATGGGGACCAGCTCAACCGGGGGAACGATTTTTGGGGTACGTGCGACGCCATGTGAAGTTCCGTGTGCCTCATGGAAAATACGCTGGAGAAAAAGTGCGTACTGTGCTTCCCCCCATGACGACACTGACCTGTGCCACATCTTGTAGACCTACATTACAATTTCGGAAAGTTTCAGCAGCTCTGTTTTCCGGTCTGCCATCGGTGCAGCCGACTCTTCGCAAATGACACTCTTGACGCACAATCATTTGGTCGTCCCCTATTCCATTTCCTTCCGTGGACAATTTGCGCTGGGGCGGAATTTGATCGACGGGAAGTCTTACCTGTCCCCATACTTTGATCGCCATACGCCGTCGGAAGATGGCTTTCCGTGTGGCACTTCCTGTCACAACGAGGAACGCTCCACCGATACGTTCCAAGGAATTTTCGAAGTGGGCTTAAATCCCGTCTGTGGTGTCAATCCTATGAGGGAAGAGTCCTGCAAGTGGCGTTTGGGCCATGTGTGCGATAATGCATTTTGCCCGAACAATTTGAAACCTGTATCGTAGTTAACTTTGCTGTATGAATCTGCAATTTATTTTTGTCCTTTCCTCCCGGAACTTGTTGTCTTGCCCGCCCGCAATGCCCGTCCGCCCTGAGTCAGGGTTCAAGTCGGCACAGGTTTAGGGCGGGACACGGGAATCTCTAGAGCTGGTGAATCAGGAGGCACCTCCTCTGCAATCGACACAGGTTCGGCTGGGTCAATTTCTCTCCTGGGGTTTCACTGGGGGTTTATAAGTTTGAACGCACCTGCTTTTTTAAGATAACATGGCTACTTCCACCCTCACCTCCGCGCCTACTATGTCTCTTTCTTTTTCTGGCCAGGACGGGCCTTTCTTCTTGACGGTCCGAAACGGAAATGTCATCTACTCTCTGCTCGTAGAGAGGGTCGGCCGTATGGCTGTAATACTGTAACATTATCATTAGTTACACCACTTTGTGATTTTCGTTGGAAAAAGCACTACTTTGTGAGAATTTTGACTTTTATGCACCACCTGACGGATTTCGATAAAAACAACACACATGCTCCGCTCGAGGATGGGCACCACTTCGAATGAGTCATATTTGAGGCATCGCCGCAAAAAAAGTCTGTTGCAAAAAGGCATCAGTCTCAATTTCACAATATGTACCACTTCCGACATTACTGGATTATGCATCACAAATGTTTTCCTCCAGATGCACCACTGAATTCTTCTTTCCGAAAACACACCCTGATATAATCATCATTAAAAAAATGCACCACCAGGAGGACTTCATTGAATTCAATGCCAGAGGCTTCCGCATTATCTTCCCACGGTTGCAAATCAGCGAACACCAGAACTGTGCAACAATGCCCCTTCACTTGCGGGTCACCCAACAGGCTAGGTTATATTTAAGTTTAGATTCACGAATACAAACTGTACAAGTTTTTTTTAAAATGACCCCAACAATTCAAAACCAATGGGTTGGTTTCCATTCCCGCCATTTCTGGAACTGTTATCCAGCTATCTGCATTTTTGACATTCTCCCCGTAAATATACCAGTAGTACACCGAGATGGAGTGGAAGTGAGGTTGTGCAGGAAGAGATTGGGGTCGACGAGGAAGCACACCGTGTATGAGGGTGGAGGAGTTGACAGGCATGTCGGACTTGGACTGCTATGGGCCGAACAAAAGTCATCTCTAGGCCGGTCATGAGAGGAGAAATTACATAGGGGTAGAGCATAATATGTGCCGTCAACTTGTAAGGAAGTAACTCCTCACATGCATACATTGAGACTCTCGGCCAGTGCATTCTTTTCATTTGAAGCCAGCCGCCAAATTGCTCACATCAAAAGACAAGATCAAATCCGGAAAGTTGAACCGTGGGAAGCATTATAATGATGAAATCATCTAAAGTTCGGAGATCCGACCTCACAAAAGCAATGCTTTTCGAAAAAATAGTGAGGCACTGGTGTCTTTTTTCAGGGCAACAAAGGTGGTGTCTTTTCTCGAAAACCTGGGTGGTGCGGAAAGTTACATAAACAAATGGCGATGCATTTTTCTGGTGTAAAATTTGAGTGGTGAACATTTGAAATATCTTCAAATTCTGCATCTTTCCAGCGAGATTACAGGCGGTGACCATTTTAAAAGTGGTGTCTTTTTCCAGTTCTGTAGGTGGTGCAATTCTTGGGAAAATCACAATAATAATGTTACAGTATTACTCCCATACGGCCGTCAAATTGTTATCACTCCGCAGATATGGTCCGTTGATTTTGCGCCCTCCTTGAGCGCAATCACTTCTGGTATGGAACTACCTTTCGATTCCTTTTTTTTTTCGAGGCGCTCATTCACTCTAGCGGAAGTTCGAAAGACCCCTTCCACCACTGACATTCTTACTCGCATGGCATTCAAGGGTCAGGGCTTGTCCGCCCGTATGGGTCGGGTCTTCCGCGCCCTCTCGTGGCTTAAACATAACAATGTTTATTACGCACACATTCCCATGCCATTCCTCACTCCAGTCACTATGAACGGCGGCTTGTCTACGCTGGCAGGTCAGTGTAACGAGATGCGCTGCCACCATATCACTGACACGTTTGCCCAGCCAAGGCGCACGTTTTTAGGATGTCATCGTCCGATGAAGACATGCTTTTTATGCGTGGTCTTGCCCGGCGTCTTTCCTCTGCCACGGCTTTTCCTTCGTATACGGACCACAAATCCACCGGCCGGTCCCTTGAATTGGCGCCAAAAGTTGTGGATCTCACGATAACCACTTCTGTCACCGCATTCACTGTCGCTGATGCCGCCGCCGTTCTGAGTGCGTTTCAAGTTTTCAAGTGTTCTGTTTCTGACCGCATGCGGATTTAAGGATACATTTCGGAGTATGTTGCACGTTAGCGTTTTCATGTACTGTTGCCCCACTCCTTCAATGCGGCACCATTTGTTTCCCAAAATCTATACACGTTAGCTTAACAACCGCTGAAATATTACTCGCTTGCCTCATGAAAGCCACCCTGCACGCCGTTACATCTTCTTCCTTGAGGTTGACGACCTCCCCGTTCTGAGTCCGAATCATCAAAACGTCGCCGTGGACTGCTTCGACAGCTCTGTCTGTAGCCGGTACCAACGTCAAATTCTTATATTCCTCGTCGCGCTCCGTTTTCATGAAAACGACAACTTCCCCTCCGCTGGGAAACGACAATACGTGCGTCTTAACATTGCTGCGGGTCACGGCACCCGACATCTGGTTGTAATTCGCAATCCCGTATGAAATGTGGGTCCATTGAGAAACGCGTAAATCTTCGGGAAAGCGGTAATCTTCTAGCCCGTGGTCCAGCGGGACAGGAACGACCACAGGGTCCGGCAATGACGTGGGGAATAGCAGGCCTTGGAAAACTGTCGGGTAAGGCTGTTACCCGTCTAGACGGTTCCAACTACGTTAAAACGCCCTCACCGGTTCGGCTTCGTTGATTTTCCGGGCAATATAGGCGATGCGACTTGTTTTCATGATAGTAAAAACACGGATGCAGTTACTAAATTGGGCGTGCGGGAAACCCGAAGTAATCACACTCCCCCATCATGCAACGCGCTAAATTCCACTTCACTGCGTACTGGATCTTCTCAAATCCAGCGTACGCATCCCGGCCCAACTCATCAATGTTGCTGGAATCTTCCTGATTGCGCCACTCGAACAATCCGATATGCCTGCCTCCTCTGAGCCGCCGAACGAGTCCCACGCATTGCCGGCCGCATGGGAAATCCACCGTCGAATTGTCGTCGTGCAGGGTGATTCCAGTATCATACAAACGCTGCTTCATTGCTCTGTACGCATCCACCGTCTTCGTGGCGCCGTTTCGGGCTATGGCAATGCCTTGGAAAAAATGCAAAGGATAGAGCGAAATGAAGGCTGTAGGAGTGATGGCCGCCTGCAACGTGTGTCGTCCATAGCACAGGCGGCGCATTATGTTGTTTTGGCCTACGGCTGTCAAAGTTATCGTGGGCCGCCCGGGATGTGTGAATAATCGAGTGCGGTCGTCCCGCCCTTCTGCATAAACACGGCTGAAGTTGCCAACGCAATCCGCCCGTCCGATCCAATCTGGCCATTCTGGAGCGTCTGTTTCTGACCAGCCGGTCGCTAGTAGGAAGTGCGCCATGCCGTGTTCCCCAGCGTGGCGGACCAAAAGGTTGAGGTCAGATGGGGTCCACTCCGGTTCCGCAAGTGACACCCAATATGGCGTGGATCCGACAATAGCGCCCACACCCTGGCCAAGCAATCGCCAAAACATCCCTTCTTCTTCAGGAAAAAACGGCCCGAGCGCTGTGCTGATACGGATGGCCACCACGTCCTGGGCTATGTTGCGAGTACTGTATTCGCATTGCCCAAACGAAATGAGATCGCCCAGGGCAAGATTCTTGGCGATTGAACCGTCCACTTCGGGGGGCAGGAGGTCGAAGGACATGGCGAACGCCGAGCGCTGCGCTACCCACTGTTTCCTTTTTTGGTCCGCTTGGTCAGCCTCTCCTCGACCGCCATGTCTTCTGCAAGCGTATTTTTTCAAACACCCGAACTCGTTCTACGTTTGGCGTGGACCGTTGTGTTCAAGACACTGGTGGCAATTTCGCACATCAATCGCGTAGCTCGACGCTCGGCAAAACGTGTTTTCCTCAACAAGATATGCAGGAATGTTGGAAAGGCGGTGGTCCCTGCAACGCACGACTCTTTGAGCAGGCGAAGGAGAGCGACGCTCCTCATTCTCAAAACGCTGCATGAAACGGAATCGTGGATTACTGGATCTGTCGCGTTGGCCTCGTTCATTTTCGCTCCAAATACTGCCACCCCCCACATGCGCGGCCTCGACGTCCTTGTTCCGTTCCCTGCCCTCAGACGATGGAAGCTTACCCTGGAACGAGATTTATCTTTCGACAAGTACGTATCTGCTGATGTTGAATATGCCTGCTGACCCGTAATGCAGAGGAAAAGAAAGTGTGCCGCGTTCGGAACTGCGCCAATCTGCTGTGTCGGTCACCCGTTTCTGCCGCATTGTACGTTTCGCGCGGCTTCGCCTGTATTCCCGCCTCGCTCAACTCTGCACAGGAGTGTATCGTGAATATTATTACCCTGCGCGCCTCCGTCATCCCAGCCGTCGTCGCCTCGCGTTTGACCTCTCAGATGAATCTATTCAACGGCGACGTGGCCGTGTCCATCTATCCGACATTGACGACAAACAAATACGGCCTGCTGGCTTGGCCCGCGGCTGTCAACAATTACACCGCCTGGCACCAATTGGACCACTCTCGCACGGTTCCCTTCCGCACTCACTTGGTGATCGCAAACGGCAACTCTCACTGGGTTGGGAAATGCGGCCTGCTTTGCCCAAGGATTTGGCGCTCCTTGAAGGGTTTGAAGGGAATTGGTTTTTTTTTCTTTGGGGAGGGGGTTGGTTCAGAAGTCTCATGGTCGTCCCACAACGTGCTTTGGAGGATTGGAACAAAGTGCAGCAACAGACATTGTGATTATCGCGGCAATAATTAAAAGTGGATGTCAATATTCGCCGATGTCTGATGTCCATGCATTGATCTATGTGCTACTCTCCTTCGGACGCCCTACCCAACCTTCACGGATTGCGCTGCGAAAGGTTACTTTAAGATCGTGTTCACACAATTGGAGCTTGCCGTTTGATCATGCCAAGTACAAGTTGGGTGTCGGTATCCGCCATGTCCACGATTTCCCCCTTCTCGGTGTCGAATTTGACTGCAAGAACGTTGCCCCGCCACAACGGAACGAGGTTGGGTGTTAATTGCGCGATTTCTTCATTGACGGGGTGCACGTTCGCTGATCCTGTTGTTTGTATGGAAGTTTGAGGGGCTGTAACAACGTAGAAGCCATCGGGAAAGGCTTCCGGTTCATCGAGGGGAAACCGATCAAAAAAATATGAACATCGATCCAAATCCACCGATGATGAGCTGCTCGTAACGCCCGGATTGATCCACAGAGACATATCTAAGTCTTCGATGCCCTGTGCGGCGGTACAATGCCCGAGCCGTGCTGGTACGGGAACCATGCATGCTGGGGCGGCTTGCGTCCCGACAAGAATGCATTTGTATGTATGGAAATGGCGCTGGATTCAATGAGTGTCATTTCCGGACGATCGCAACGATCCTCACCGGTTGCGAATTCAAAATTTCGTGCGAGATCCGCGCAACTTCGGCCATGTCTGTGTTCGGCAGCATGATCAGTTCCTGGAACGAAAATGTTAGGAGAGTGAACAGCTGCATAAATCCGCCCGCCCGATTCCAAATCGACCATGGATCGCCTTTTCGCACCCGAAAATCTCCCCGTCAACGGTTATAGCAAACCTCTCCTGCTCATTCTCTCGCACCTCGATTACGACGACATCACCAACGTCCAGCTTGTTAGCCATGGCATCCGCGAATACACTGTTGTGCTGCACGCCCAGAAATACACTGGCGTGATCGCAACCTTTTTCCCGGCCTACGTCGATGCGTTCTCGTCCACACTCCTCACGACCGAGGGCGCGATAACCGGTTCTTGCACCTACGCAACCGCCCTGCCGAACCTGAAAATGAGGAAGACAAACCTCAACGTCGTCGTGCCCGTGGGTAAAGCTCAGCCCGTCTTGGCCTTCCTCGACGATAGACAATGGGTTGGCTGGAAGGCCGAAAGTGGCGCCGTGGTGGAAGGATACGGCAACCGCACACTATTGCTACGAGAAGTCGGTGGATGGTGACACCCTCACCGTGACCGTCACAGAAACACGCGCGCCCTCCATTCACCATCATGTCCTTCGCGCACGACACTCCCTCGCAAGCGCTATTATGTCGCCGGCGTGCATTACCTTCTTCCATCGCCCCACCTACATCACCGCGGTCAGGTATCTCCCTGGTGCGGAGCGTCAAGTTCGCATTTTAGCCGGCCGAGGTGTTTTGTCGACGTTTGGGGGCACGCGAGGCCGTTTTTTGAGTGGAGGAAAGGGAATTGGCGGCATCGTGTGGGGCGTGTTCCATAGGTATTCCGCGTTGCGCGACGTTCACGCGTTTGATCTTGCTCGTCGTTTCACCACACTTGCGTACGATGTGTACTGGCATTTTTAATCTTAACTCCAGCTGCTAAAATTAGACGATATCTTGCAGTAGATAGTATGAATATCGTTTTCCTCTCTCTCGAGGATGTTTTTTCAATTGCCCCCTGTCGATATTGGAACTTATTGCCAGGCGGCTCTTGGGCGGTTCCACAATTTTTCGCCGATGGGGACCTCCGAAGGTCTCGGCTGAATGTGCTCATAAAATCGCTTATGCTGGGTCATCTTCGCGGTTCTTGCTCCTGTTCGCTGCATTCTTCCAATGGCCTGGTCTTTTCCCGCCTTGTGCATTTTCCGCTTTGGTATGCGATCAGGTCCACCCCTTATTCCTCGGCGGGCCGCCCAATTCATTGCGTTCCCCCAGGGTTTGAGACATAGATGGCGCGGCGGGTCTCGCCCTGCTGCTAGGAGTAGACCCACCGCCTCGAAAGATATAAAGACACGCTTGCCTGAGCCGTGAATCGTTGTCACCCTTCCCTGGCATCGTCTGCGCAGTTTCTTTACTTAAAAACCCCCAATATGAGTCTTGTGAGTGCTTTCTTTTTCTGTGCCTCGCCTACGATGACATTCCGCAGCCGCTGTTCGACGTCAAGGCTCACCGGGAGAAATTGGTGCAATCCCCACACTACCTTGCCAGGCCTGCCTTTACCTCGTCTGTGGCCTGGCGCGAGGAACGCGGCGCCCACGTCTTATACACGTACGATGGCGAGCCTAACGACCCCGACGGCCCGGCCCCTCCCTACGGTTACATGACCACTCTGGGTCGTGTGTTGAACGCCAAGTTCTTCACCGGCGCCGTTGGTTCTTGGACCCCAAAGTACAACCAGCCGATTTCCGCCGCGAAATATAGTATTGTTTTGGGCCGCCCTGGTGCGTTCTCTTTGAGTCAGTGACTCAAAGAGAACGCACCAGGGCTCTTTCCGGTTCTTCTTGCACAAATTCTAATCATTCACAGAGGACCCGGTTTTGGGCCCGGACTGGGACGCCAGCGTAACGGCCGCGGACGACATCTAGAAGAGCATTGCCTTGGGGACGCCTCAGTATTTCACCGTCACCGAAGGCGGCCAGCGTTGCCTAAGGTACACGATGAAAGTTTTCGAAAAGAAAGGTGGCGAGTGTCCTTGTAAGTTGCTCTGCGCCCTCTCGGCGACTGCGTTGCTAACGGCTGTTTATAGCCGGTGTCGACATAGCGAAATGGCCTGTGCAGCCCGAGTACAAGGACCACCTTATGGCCATCGTGCCCACCCACGACGTGTGCCTGCTTCCGGTGTATGACATCGACGAGACGTTGGTCCCCCATGGTCTTGTGGAGAACAAGCTGCGCGGCGCGTTGGTGGAAATGACCGCCAAGTTGGTTCACCACGGCTTCGAAAAGAACGGGAATCCGGTTGACTCATTCACCGGTGTGTATAATCCGTCTTTTTCAATTGCTGCATGTTAATTTTTTTGGCAGCGGAAATTCAGCAGATCGTCATTCTGCGCTACGGACAGGCGCCGCCCGCCAATGCCTTCCGTCGCGCGGCGCGTCCTTTCCGTTTTGGTGCCGTCGCCGACTTGGCCGCGGCGGCCCAACCAGCGACCGGACCTACCCCGATAGCTGCAGCAACGGCCGGGATCGTGGTGCCGCGCTCTAACGTGGTCCATGCTGTCGGCCCCGCCGCGTTGAATACGACGGTCGCCGGTTGGAAACCGGCTGACACTTTGGACAAGGCTCCGCTGGCTTTTCGGGGGGACGACATCAACCACGATACGCTCGAGGACAAGGCAAAAGATGTCGGAAATGGTGCGTGTGCTTAGTGCTTACTTGCCTGTGTTTTCAGACTCACCCTTGACCAGGTAGAAGACGCGAACGCGAAACTGGGGCGGAAGGGAATAGTCCGACGAAGAAGGTCAAGCTGGGAGAGAAAGAAGGCGAGGCTGTTACAGCTTGAGATACGATAGCACCCGATTTTATTTATTTTTGTGTGCAATATACTGCGCCTGATCCGTGCCCGAAGTTGTGGATGTGGTGTAAGAGGTAGTGTTCCAGTCAGTGAGGTGCATGCTTGCGGCAGCAAGCGCCTAGTTAAGCAAATGGCGAGGTTTCCAAGCCAGCCAAGAACGCCGAGAGCATGTTATCTCCTTTCAATCTCTTCCACCGCCCTCGAGCTCGCACTTACATCGATCTCAACAGCTTTTCTTTCGGGCCCATGACTTGCTTTTACTCCTTCGAAATATCCTTGGCAGCTGAAAGCTGTAGCTTTGAACAGCTTTTGACAATTGTGGCTATTTCAGATAGAAAGGCATGCCTCGTGCCGTTCTTTTTCAGCTGCGCCGCAGCCGAGCGCAGTTAACAGCAGCTGTTGAATTGCGGTTTTGGCGCTTCGGTCCTACATAAAAACTGCGAAAGTATGAATTCACCTGTTCGGAATTCCCTTGATCACTGACCCTCTCCAGTCGCTTTCTGGGATACTTTCTTTCCAATCCTTTTTAATGTCATCGTTCGAATTTGGGATCGCAACGTCATCTCAATCACCTCAAGCCCAAGACTAAACGTGACTGCTCTACTTTTGCGATACACCGTTCACTGCCATCGTGGTGACATATCTTTATCGGTGCTGTCATCATCCTGCTGTGTTCCCTTCATCATGTCCATTGGCGTTTCCGCCGAAGTTCCGCGCACGACTTCAAAGTCACCATCCTCAGGCCTTTTCTTCTGGTTTCCATTGCACTCGCGCTTGCCAAAGTCGGCTTTCGCTAGTGTCTGGATTTACATAACGTGTACCCTATTTCTACTTTTTTAGGTGTTGAAATCCGAACTGTCTTTACTTTACCCCATTACATTTGCCAGAGCGTAGCGACGGCATTTCTTGTGAAGGTGTAAACTGTAAAGTGCCGCAGACTGCCGCTGCACAATGTTAACCGTTGTTTGGTCGCCGCCGACTGCCGCTGACTACCGCGTAACTGCCGCTGCACAATTGAAAAAAAAGACGAGCTGGAGCTCTCCACGATGAGCAGAACGACCTTGATGCTGAGCAATGTATTAAGTCCTACGCTAGATGTATGCACTGTTTTGGAGGCCAGCGCCAGCGTTCAACCGCAGTTCGACGGGTGCGGCAAACCGACTGCCGCTGACTGCCGCATAAACTGCCGCTGCATGCGGCAAATGGCACTGCAGCGGCAAAATCTCCCTGCCCCGGTGATGGGTGGTTTCGAGAACAAAAAACAAAACAAAATCAAAGAACATACGCGTGGAACGGGACAAGGATGCTGCGCCACTGCAACCTTTCAATCGCCACAATTCCCTTTTCTTTGTAGCTCAATGAGATATCGAAAGGGAAAATGAATTGGATACGGTAGACACAGATTTGCGAGGGATCATGTGGTAAGGTGTTAAGCAGACGTGCGTGGGAAGGGTCTGGGGAAAAAAAATGCATTCTCGATACCATGCGGGACTAGGAGCTACTGAACAAGGATGCGCTGCGCACAGTGGCCGTCGAGGACAAACATCTGATAGCAAAGCCAGCTTGAGGGGGGGAAGATACGTGGCGGCGCGGGATAGGGCGCTCACCCTGTTATACACACCGACGCTGCCGGGGATGAGAACGGGGACGTCGACGCGGTAGAGGGTAACAAGAATGAACACAATGCCCCCAACTTCCAAGACAGCGGCCTCCGGTGAAGCGAATTCGACTTGCTCTGGAGCAAGGTTGATCCCGTAATCGAACACGCTTTTCTTGCTCTGCAGATGCGTTAGTGTGCAGGCGGAGGTGGAATATCTGGAGGGCTACAGACCAACGCCGCGTTGTGACGAAGACGCACTACAATCCGCTCTCTGACACCGTCAACGCCTGAAGGAATGGTGCTGATGGTGTTGAGAATGCGCTGCTCATCTGAGCTGTTGGGAGGCGGCGAGGAGGCGGGAGCTCACCCTATCGTGTTCTTCACCAGCAGCTTCGGCGGCGAGGAGCGCCGAACGAGCTCCGTCGAAATCGGGGAGGTAGAGGTCGGCCGGGTCCTGCGAACGTCCAAACTCTACCACCTGTTATACCGCGTGCAGCGGAAGGCGGCCTGGGCAGGATATGTGGCCTTACCTCGACGTGCTCGCCAGCGGTCACTTTGGCAACCCTCCCAACCACGAGGAATTCGGCTCTCAACCGGGACCCGGGATGGACATAGTGGCTCAGAAGTTTTCCATCGGAGGAAGGAGCCGCTGGCCCAAGCTCAAAGTGTTCGCCGAAGTTGGCTTTGGACAGCTCTCGCAGCTTGGATGTTGACATCATCAGAAAGGGCGAGGGAAAGGTGGGCCCCACTGCTTCATGCGATGCCGATTAAATACCACGCCGGCCGGGAAGGGCCGATTTGAAGCCGACATCGCATGCTGCTCCGATGGGGATGATGTGTGGATTGTGAACTTACGCACGTGTATCTGTCACATAAAACTACACCAACAGCGAGCGTTATTTCTTGCCGGAAAGTCTCACGACGGTCACCCCACTGACTTGCCGAATTACGTGCGCCGGTCTGTGATGTTCTCCTACATATTTTGGTTACCACTTCAGGTTTATCTCCTAGTCATATACTACGCAGCTGCAGTCTACTAATCGCTGCCTTGACTGGGTTACAACCATGGGAGGGACTGCACAAAGGTTGGTCCTTCGTGTGTGTGACCACTAGTAAAAGTATCGAGCGTGTTCCAGTGATTTAGTCAAGCTGCTGTATCGGTATGATATTGTCGGTACTCCGAACCCCAGCGCAAGCCGGCTTGGCGCTTCTTGTTGGATAAACAATGGCTTTGAAGCCGTTTCACTCATGGAACGCTATGAAAAGCAGGAGCACCACGCTTTGAAACAATTGATTTCATCAACTTTCGAGTGATGGCCGTGGACTGTCATCATCTCGTTGAATCGGGATATGACCCATAGAGAGTAGGTTCGGATCAAGCCCGCCGATCATTGTTTGTTGATGCGAACAGCGTTTGGGTGCATCCGAGATTGTCCGGCTCGCCGGACCGGAGACAGGCTTGCTCCGAACCTACATAGACAGCTATTTGGCTACTTTAGTATCCATCTCTGGGTTCAAGAATGGTTCATACCAGCCATCAAACCCCCTGCATCCTGAATAATCAAAGAAATGTGATGTGATGGCTGCTTCCCAAGTTGGTGTTTTTTTGGGGGTGGAACGACCATTTGCTTGGGTCAGGGTTGCGTGGTTTTATGGCTGGAGGAGGAAATAACATCCGAGCCTTGAAGATCAATATAATTCTCTATTACTTCCTGTAAGTATTGATTCCGGATGCCCGACATTCCCGAGCGAGAACAACGTAAGTTTTTGACGCTTCAGTCGCACTGTTAAAAAGCTGACACATTTCAAGGAATTTGAGATCGACTGGTCAGGAGCATAGTAGCCTACGATTTCAGCTGAACATCAAACCTTTGCCAGGGGACCAAAATAAAAAGTCCGAGGCTGGTATCACGCGAGCGAGTCTGTTAGATTGCATTGCTGACATAATACCTGCCTGGGTAAACATTGAAACAGATCTCCACGCGAAATGCGTTTAGAATTCGTAGAGTATTCATTGTGCATGCTCATCATTTATCCTCGGGCTTTATCCCATGAGATGACTACGAGAACAGGCCTCAAATCCTGAAAGGTGGGTTCAAACAGCGTCGCATGATGGTTCGTTCGGGGTCTGCGAGTACCTATTTCAAGTCCTTTGAGTAATATCTGAGATTCTTTAAGAATGTACCAACATTGATACGAGGGCCGACAAGCAGGCGTTGCCTGCAAGACGCATTGTCGTGTTGAGCCTGTTAGCGGCATAATGTCGGCCATCACAAAATAAATTGATCTTATCAAATGTTTCAAAGCGTGGTGCTCCTGCTTTCCATAGGAACGCCTTCTTTGCGGTTTTTTGTGGACAGATTTTCTCGTCACTGCGTTCCGACCCTTCGTAGCCTCATGGTTAGGCTACATCTGTAGAAGAAGGTGTAGCCACAGTTGTGTGTCTACACAGGTAGCCACCTTGTTCTACATTCGCCGAGATATGTCTATGTTGGTCTACCCGGCGTAGAACCACGCAAACCAAGGTAGTCTAAACGTAGACTAAGGTGGGCTGCAGGAAGCACACATAAAATTTGAGGTTAAAAAGTATACGTAACAATGAGATGTACCGAGGTTGGCCGAGGTTCGTCGAGCCAATGTAGACACACGTGGGAGAATGTGCATGTAGACGAAAAAAGTCCCCCCCCCGTTCTAATGGAATACGTACATTGTCAACTCAGCACCTCGAAACCAATCGAAGCCAGTATTGGGGTTGTATCTTTGTGCCTCGTATTACCTCCCAGAAATTTTCAGCATGATGATATCAGTGTGACATTCTCGTTTAGAACCATCCATCTGGTAGGAGATTGAAACATTGCGTGTAAAAAGTGGCGTCCTGTTCCTGATAGGAAGTGCAGTTACTTGTCGGAAGGACTCCCGCCCATTCAAGTCTACGAGTGATTGGCTTCAGCAGAACGGCTTTTCAGGGATAAATCAACAGTTTTTTTCCAACTATATATACGGCACTACTGATGACTTGGTATAGTGACCTTGGAGCATTAGGAGAATGCCGGCCGAAGTTTACCATCGCTGAACAAACTGTTACTATTTCATGGTTAAATGAACACAGATCGCAACGCAATGAAACACAAGACCAGAATTGGACCAGAATCCAGATTTCCGACCTAATCTGCATATTCCTTGGGCCGGAAGTAGTCATAGGTGCATGCTCGGGTACGCATTTGGATTCTGTGCGTGTATCCAGGCTGCGGAGATGAGGGTCTAAATGAGGATGTAGAATGATATAGTTACTTACAGGGGCCGAGCAAGGCTGTGCCCGCTTAAGTAAGCCGGCGGGGGCCAAATTGTTTACGTAATTTAAAAGCACGTGGACACGGCCAACCGTTTTCTCCTGGTAAGAGGCCGACAAGCGGCAGGGAACAAACAGAATAAAGGACTGTACATATAGTGTATATAAATGTGCATCGTAAAAGTACACGAGATACAAGAAATAGAACTAGTGGCAGTACGAGGTTACGTGAAAATTAATCGACCTCATCAGCATGACCCTCTTCACCGGCGCTGTCAACACATTTAGAACTGGTTGACGTTTCCTGAAGGTTCCTCACTGGCTTTGAGGTTTTCAACAACCCTGTCTGTGAATAAGGGAAGTTGAATGTGGGAATTGGAGGTGTGATGGATATGGGACCTCTGAGTCATCAAGCCTCAGCACACTCTGAGCCACAGCAGTTCGGGTAGAACAGCACTCGGCCGAGGCTCGGCCATATGATTCCCACGGTTCAGTTCTGAACGAGTCATGGGTTTTCGGAGTCAGAACACTGCCGACATGACTCCAGTGGATTCCCGTAGAAGGTAGTAGAATATTCCGCAGTTACTGTATATAAAGGGAGTGTTCCCTGCATGTCTATGATCCTACTTTTGCACAATCTATCATCACCTGAAGCACACTTGCTCTCATTCGGAACCTTCCGCCGGCTCTCTTTACTGTGATGCTATAAGCTCATGTTATTGACAGTACAGCAGTCCTAAGGATGCCATGCACTATTCTGGTATTCGTGTCCAGCGATGACTCGCTCTCGTTGTTCGGCTGCTTAAGGAAGAGTCTGGGTGGACTGAGTTGGTTATGGGGATTCTTGAACTTATATTATTTGAGGTGTTCCGTCGCCGAATGCCCATTTCTTTTACAGGAGGGTAGTTACCAGAAAGTTGCCAGAAAGCGGAAAATTTGAAGGGCCGGAGTTGTGCCAGAGGTTGCAGCGACAGAACGGGAGGGTCCGAAGCTTTTTTTGTACGGTTTGTACCGCGCTTTCGAAGAATATAGATCTCATCCAGAATGGCTATAGGGAAGTAACCAATTTGTTCCGATTACAGAACAAACAAGGACGACGGAGAAGAGCACGCAAAGTCGTCTAAGAGTGGTGCAATGATCTGCTGTTGTCCAGCGTTGAGCGCGTCTGATGGACAAGGGACGCTCAAGTGCAAGAGTATTTGCTGTAGTTTGGACACAATGAGTGTTCGTTTTTTTCTGGGAGACACAGAGCCGAACTCAAGCTGCGGATCTAGGATTGAAGTTGGATTGAAGTTGCAAGCATTTGGCGAAGACTAAGGTTTTGTTGTTAATTAGATCGTTGGTTAGGGCTAGCATATTTTGGGACAGACGTCGATGTAGCTGCGATCAAAGGTTTCAAGATCGCTTCCTGTAGCGCTTACCATGCAGAAAAAGAACTGACCTGCGATTTTGGGCGCCCTTTGCGTGCCTTCAAGTTGCTGGTACTGGTTTTACGAGTCTACGACGTTTTAAAACTCCTGATTCGATGTCAGACCGACGCCGTTTCTGGGATGAGGAAGCGACAGCATCAGGAACGAGAGAGGTAGTTTTCTTTAGGATTTCTGGAGATATTCCGCTCAAAAGCCGTCATCAGAACGGTCACTTATCAGAACCCCAACCAATCGGGTCAGCCAATAGCGTTGCAGTCACGTTTTTTCGCGGACATTCGCGCAGGAACAAAACAGAAACTCCATTTCTGTTTGTTAACGTCGACTCGCCCGATGTCGACGTTAGACCTTCACCCGCGGGACAAGCTCGTGAAGCTGAGTGCGCCGTGGCTCTCCTGCCTCACGCCGCGGTTGGGGAAGTCGCGGGATGCGGATGACCTCCACGACATCGCTGAAGCCGTGCGCAAGAATGCAGGTCCACCAGACGTCTCTGACCGAGCTTGACCTAATGCCGTCTGCAGCTCTCATTTGTGCAAAAAATACGCTGCCCTGAGGACCTTGTTGAGCGCTGGCGGCTCTTTACATGTCGCTCGGCGGCACTGTACTTCGGGGAAAATGTCCCAATGGAAGGACTCCTTGAGCAGCATCCCCAACGCATCGATGGTCCCTCGGAGGGGCAAATCCGCTCTGCCGTAGACCTCCTCGTCACCGAAGGCAAATGTGCGAGTCACCGTCCGGCGGCATTCGCGAGGGTGCGGTTCCTCCCCATCATAGCCTTCGACTGGCTGCTGTGGCTTGCAGCCCCCGAAAAGACAGCGCTACCGCTCCCCCGAGCGGACAAACCATACACACCGCTGCAGAAGAACGCCCGCGTCGTCCTCGTGTCGGATTGGGCCAAGGACTTGGTCGAGTGCCACGACCGGTATCTGACCGACGGGACGGTATCAATGCTGCACAGCAACCAGGTTGTGGCAGCAGACTTCAAGGCCATTTCCACCTCCCGGGGCGACACGCAGTCGAACATCTCCGCCATCGGCCGCTCTGTGCGGGCCCTACTGACTGTAAGCGTCCCCGCCTCCGTTCCGACCCTCTGGCTTATCTGTCTGACAGCTCCCGGCGCCTACGGAAGACGACAGAGAGCCCTGCGAGCCCCTCACTGCGTTCCAGGCCCTCACTGCGTTGAGACCCCCTGTAGTCAGAGGGTCTGACTACAGGAGTAGTCAGAATGTAGTCGGACATCTTGTGTCTACACCTGTAGTCATAGGTGGTCGACCTTAGCCTACATTGGTCTACCTCTGACTATGGCTGTAGACACAGGTAGTGTCAGGTAGATTTCAATGAAATTGGTGCATGAAGGAGGAAAATTTAATGTAATGGCTCAGCGGATGTCCACGACTTGCAGGGTTGATCGGAAGCCGTCAGGTAAAGAGCTTGATGTTGATATATTCTTCGGATCTAAGATTAGATTTGGAGCAGATATTCCGTCTCACAAGAGAACAGGTTGGAGTAAAACACCGCCTAATGGCAGCTAAAGGCCACATCCAAATTCCTGGGGTCGTGGATGTCAGATTACATGAGTAGAACTTTGAGTAGAACGAAGTACACAGAGGTCGATCGATGTAGACACAGCCTGACTACACGGGGTAGACCACGCGTAGGTCGCCGAAGTCAGACCATATGACTACAGCCATCGTCTACAGGGATCGACAAGGGGTCGGCAAAGGTAGGCATCAATAGACACATGTAGACTCATGTAGGTCGCCGAAGTCAGACCCCTAACTACGAGGGGTCTCAACGCAGTGCCTCCTAACCTCAGCTTGAGGCTAGGTTCCTACCAGCGGCTACCCAGAGGTTGACCTAGACAGGGTCTGTGCAGCTGATCGAAAGTCCGGATAGGTCTTTGAAGGTCTGCCTAGCTGACTGTGGATCAGCGCAGTCGTTTCTAGGCCGTCTTAGGTGCCTACCCACAGCCAAACTGACCGATGATAGGATTTGAAACCAAGGAAAAGATACAACATGAGCCACGAAGCTGGGGGGGGGAATCTTGTTCATAGGTTGGGGTTACACGTCTGGGTAACTGGACATAGGGCGTTTGTTTAAGTATCTCATTGTACAGCATCATCTGTCTGTAGTCGTATTGAGAAGTCTGATGTCTGAGAGAGAGCCTGCAAGGATTATCCACAGGGGATTCTCTCCGATGCCGGCCGAGGATAGTATTTTGAATGGATTCAACTGGGTCCAGATGTGATACTGCTCATAGGCTCGCTGGAGAATAAGAATGTGCCAGAACACTAGAAAACCCTTCCGTGATGCGAGAGCCCCTACGCCATTGAGGTATTCGTCAAAACTAGGTAAGTAATACGGGCACCTTCTGAGGCAGGATGCAGGATTGTCCAAACCATCATTGATGCCGGAAGTTGGCAAACACTGCCCAAAACGAGCCCCTTGCCGTTTGCCATGCCTTCCTCACCAGACATCAGTCTCAGAAACACGCCGATGGTACATGGTGAGACTTCGTCCGCTGTTCTTCGCCTTTTCAGGCTCACGCCGAACCGCGTCGAGAAGGATATCGCCTCTTGCAGCGTATCGCAGGAGGCTCGTATGGCTCGTTAGTCACCGTTTGCGCATTCACCCTCCCCGACGTCGCTCAACGCTGCCAGCGTCTTCCGAGCGGTGCACCCTGCCAGTCACCATGTTCTGGCCTGTAAGGTCCTGTCCTCGCCTGAACCCACCGAACAGGAGTGGAAGCGCTGGAAGCAGGAGGTATATATGTTGTCTCAACTCCAGCACCCGAACGTCATAGCATATGTGGCCTCCGCCCTGGTCAAGGAGCACCATGCCCCCGTCCACGAAGGCGTCTACATTCTTTTAGAATTCGCAGATCGCGCAGATTTGTTATGCTACATGCGTCCGTCGCCGTTACGTTCGCCTGTCTCGTCTGCTCACCGGCGCTTCCCGCCAGGATCTGACGGCGGCTTTCATCCGGATCTTGCTCCCTTCTACTTCACTCAGCTTGTGTCCGCCATGGCAAGTTCTCACAACTGGGTGAGCCTC
This sequence comes from Mycena crocata, assembly GCA_029281795.1. Classification (NCBI taxonomy): domain Eukaryota; kingdom Fungi; phylum Basidiomycota; class Agaricomycetes; order Agaricales; family Mycenaceae; genus Mycena; species Mycena crocata. The sequence continues at coordinate 22,549 of JARJCP010000244.1, read as the reverse complement.
CAATTTTTGCTGCAGGAAGGGTGGAAAGCAATTTTTTATTGGTTGACCAGTCTACTATGTACACTTTATGCCAGGCTCGCTGGATCGGTTTCAGGCAGACAGACACGCACGCTGGATCACTTTGAGGCACCAAGAGTCATGGGCTTCTCTCATTAGACCACATGCTCGAGCATCTGTGGACCATTCCGGACCCGTGGACTTGGTGGAGGGGTAGCGGGCAACACCATCCGGTCCGGCCCAGTCGAAGTCAATCAACATGGCATGCACTTTGACGTGCCGTCTCTTGGCGGGAGGCCCCTCTGTGTCGCCCGGTGCCTGCAGCGACCGCTTTCCGCCGGTAGACTCTGGCTCACGGGTAGATGCCCCATCGTCGTGAGGCACCTCAGGAATGAACTCCTTGTCTGGGACCATGATGTTGGGGAGGCGCAAATCACCGAATACAAGCGTCTTCTCGCGGAGCTTGAGTATTGCCCTTTCAACGTCGTCGTACACAAATCTTGGGAGGGGGCAGGTCTCCCCATTCGGGAGTAGCGACAACTGGTACGCCGTCCGTCCATAGATCCGATCCATTACAGTCATCACGAGCCCTCCAGTGATTGGCTCACTGTAGTGGAGCGCTGGCGCAAGCCCGATTTCCGCCAGCGTCTTGTGGGCATCCGCGTTGTATGTCTCGCTGAATTTAACGACTACTTCTTTGGACGCGGAGTCGTTCAACAGCGTTGCAAGAAAGAGCGCATACCGTGCGTTCGCGGCCTTGTCGGAGGGCCTATTTCCATCCACAGGCATTGATGTCGCCCGGGAGAGCCTTTCCAGAAACACAAGTTTTATGGGAACTGTGAGTTCTGGATTCGGAAGGTGGAGACCTGTGAGGAATTCCGGGGATGCATGGCCGCCAGGGTTGTCGAGCAGGTCCGTGTAGTAGGCGTGTAGCTCGTGGGAGGTGTCCTGCAGGCATGTTGCAAGCCTCGCCATCGTCTCAACATCTTCTCGTAGGTTTACACCATCGTGAAGATTGACCGAAAAAAGGTGGTCGACGAGGAGGTACTCGACATCTACTGCAACCGAGATGTCGAACTGAGCCCCCGCCTGGCTTATGAGAATTGTTGGCAGCCGACTCTTGTGTCGCAGGCGCCCATACTGACGACGTGGTCGGATTAGACGTCTGGGCAAGTGAGGGAGTGCACCAACCTGTGTGGTCGGGTCGGCGAGGACCTTCTGATACCCGGCGATGACCTGGGCCTCTGGATCGCCTGATAACCCCCTGTTCTTTTTCACTTCCCACATCCAGCCAAGCCCGAGGCCTTCGATCTTCCCTCCAGCCAGCTCGACCTGCCACCGCGGTGATGTCAGTATTATCTCCAGCTTCACTCGCATCGCTTTCTCCAGCACGTCCTCCATCACGTCCTCCATAGAGGAGATGTTTATAACGTCTCGGCAGAGCTCGCTCGCCCAATCCACCATATCGGGGCGGGGATTTGGGTGTGCGGAACGCAGATCGCGGATGTTGGCGGCTAGACGACCCAAAATAGGCTCATAAATGGCGATCGGCGGGCCACGGCTGCCATAAGGACGCCCTGCAAGTATCGTGTTCCGCTCGTAGAGCTCTTGCGGCTTTTTGGCACATTCTGACGGGGTCGGGAGGGACGCCAGCGTCGAGAGATTTTCAGCCCTCGCTGGGTGAACTTGAGCATCCGAGCAGCGGATTGTAGTCAACGATCACACCTGTTAGCCCAGGAAGCCTCCGAAGAAGGGTGGGGTCTTGAATAGGGCCCAGCGCAACGCGAGCTACACTTTATAAATGAGAATGCCCCACATGTTCGTGGCCAAACAGCAAACCTTGATACTCTGAAAAACAGCCTGTCAAGAGTATGGAAGTGAGTAGGGACTCGAGACACACCTTCGTTTCGCACAATCAGAAGGTGCAGCGGCTCACTCGGAGCTGCATGATCGACCCCCCCTAGCTGGGTCCAAAGAGCCAGAGAACCCGCGGAGCCGGGGATCGGGCGCTGGACGAGTCGCATGAAGTCTCGTAGTATCCTCTCATCGAGAGTTTCCTCGGGGATGCGGTCGAGTCCCTCCAACTAAAGTCCATGGGTTGTTGGTGCAGGTCAGTTCATGATCTCAGCTACGCACAGTGAAATAAAGCCAGCCCGCCTGGTCCCGCCCCACCGTTTCCTTGACGGCCGTCATGACCAGGTCAGCAGCGTTGTAGACCAGCCCTACGACGAAGGCTTTCCCGTAGCCCTTTGGGACGACCACTCCTCTGATAGTGAAATCAGTTTGAGGAGGAGGGGGGGGAGGGGGTGGAAGATTGCTCATGGTGGGAACAAAGAGAGAGGCCAAACACCGTCACGGAATTAGTCATCAGATCGACGTCAAAACGTCTGCCAAACAACGCTACACCGACCCGTCGCCACAGCCATTTTAAGATAAAAGGATAAATTCACCAGGCACGATTCAACATATACAGGACTACTTTATGGTCGAAGATGTCCCTAACGACAAGAAATTGGCAGCATCCAGGAGACGCAGACAGTGGGACCGCTAGGAAGCATTCGCATGTTTACGGAGATTTGTTCCTTCCCACGCACGAGCCCCGAACTGATGGAGCAAATCCGAAAACAACATATGCACGTTGTTTTCATTCGGCGGCCGCGTGCTCGTTGGAAAAACATCTTTTGGAACCGCGTGTCGAAGACGGTGGCGCGTGAGCGCCTTTTCTCTCCCTCTTTTGGTTTTTTCTTTTTCTTTTTCTTTTTCGTTGAGCTTACTTAACAGGTTTCTGTCCAAAATGCTCTCGTAAGCAAGCGTTTTTCTCCTCCTGCGAATGCCATCCAAATAGCTCGTGGCCAACGGTAGCCGCAGAAAACATGATGAAAGATACGGTGAGCGGATGGCCTACTGCGAGCTTGCGAGCTAGTTTGGTATAGCGTCTGTTCAATAAGAGACTAGGGAGGCCTATTGTCTCCTGGGCTTCCGTGGTAAACAAAGGACGCTACCGCTCCTCCCAGGGGTCCAATGCAGGCGGGCGCTCGAGTAACCGTCCGAAGGTGCAGGGACAGACACTTCATGGGGGGGGGGGGGGGGGGTGGCAATATGTGAACATGGTCGAAGTCGTTTCCAGGAGCCACTTTGTTCATTTCCCACATCGAGCTCAAAGTTATATGCCTCGGAACGAACCCGACGGCGGACCTGCGGAGCCTCGGGGAGCAGCCCCACCTCTTAGTGACGCTTGATATTGACTGTAAAAGCTGACGCATGGGGAGCAGATGGCGGCGAAGAACGCTCCGAGCGAGGAGGCGCTGTTAAAGCGAGGGGAAAAAAAGTAAGTGGGCTCACGACGTCGTAATGAGTTTATTCTTACTCTGGTTCCCCAGGCGTGCAGCAGAAACCCAGGCAGGGCCTGCCCGCAAACAGTAAGCACCTTTTCTTTCCTCTTTGACTCGCGCTAACTTGGACTTATAGGAAAAAGATGTCCAAATAGGTTTTCTAACTACTACATATCTTCTGGCTTGATTCTACGTGCCCGTTTACATACCATATGCCGATTATTATGCCCACCTACAGTGCCAGGCGGCACATCTCCAACACGTGCCATAGGCACGGAAGAAAAATTTTGGGATTTTTTTGTGATTTTCCTGGCCAGGAAACCGGCCAAAAGAATGCATTTGACACCGAGATCTCATTTTTTCCCACGGTGTTTCACTTTTTCGGCCGGTCGAAAAAGATAAAAGGTCTTCAAATGGCTCCTTAAAGGATTGAATGAGTCCCAAGTAGCTCTCAATAACCTATTTAAGTGTTGCGGAAGTATTCTAGCCTTCCCTGCACTGCTGTGAGGTGATGATAGATTTAGGTAGCCAGATAGGGGTATCCATATATGGAACGTTCCCACGATCCTGACCCTAGCTTAGGGTTTGTTTCACTTTTCAGATGGCCAAAATTTGAAAATTGATCCCACCAAGTTTTCCTGCACAAGCTGGGTAGAGTAGGTAATTATAAGTTCATTCTGACAGTTTTTGAGTCCACAAGTGTTTCTGAAAAAATGTAATTAGAAGCTCAAAGTTTTGACTTGTTTACTGCCAAAAGCGGAACCGTGATGTGATGAGGAGCACTGTATGTCTTCTATATGAACTCTCCACCTTTCGAATGTACGCTTGTCCACCTCCCAATTTGGGATGGCGGACTTGGTGATTTTTTTTGTTTTGTGTGTCAGAGTCAGAGTGTGACCAAAACCTCGTACGACACCAACAGACAAAGCCCCTTTAGCCTAGAGATAAGGCCCATAGCGAAATGTCATGCATGAGACAGCTCTTCAGCTTTGGCGCGGGTTCGACTCCCGGCAGGGACGTTTCATTCAACAGCACAATTTTGTGCCGCGAATGAATTTTTGACTGTGTTACAATTTTTTCAAACCTATCTACTTGCCCTCAGAGCCACTATGTACAGGCCCTATGGTTCAATCGGTAGAACGCCATCCTTAACTGAAGAACATTTCAAGTTAATGCTAATGGAGAACCTCGTTCGATTCGAGGTAGGGTCCTCTCAAACATCACAACGAATTTTTTTCTCTCATTCAGCCAGTCATTTGCATACGCCTTTTTTTTACTTAGAAGCCCAGCATTTTATTTCATTTTTGAACGGGTTCGCACAAAAGAAAATGTCATTTTCGAGTTTTGGAGGCACAAAAAAAAAGTATTCGACTTTTATAGCATAGATAAGGTACGTCAAGGGCGGTGTGTATGGAGGAGGGAGTGGTGCATAGGAGGGAAGGTGAATGCGCCGAAAATAGCTGATATAGCACGGGGCGGGCCGGCAGCGCACCGCGAGAAATGGGCGCAGCGGCGGCGGTGACGCGGTTAAAGAGCACGAGGCGGGGGTGCAAATGGTTGGTCAAGGTATGGGAGGCGCAAAGCGGTTGCAAGCGGAAGGGGGTGGTGCGGCGCACAGATAACGCAACCCAGCACAAGTGGCGCTGCAGAGGGCAGGCGGGGTGGCACACGCAAGGGCGCGGGGGGATCGCCCAGGGCGGATATGGGTGTGGATGGGGTGCAGGAAGGGCCAGCCAAGCGAAGCGCGCCGGCGGGGCTGCGGGTGCGGAGTCCGCCCCATTTCTGTTCCTAAGCGGCTATTATACAGCGGCTGGCTACGAAAAGCCGGGTGTGTTGTGGTAGAAGGTGTATGGTACTGTGGCGGTTGGATTTGAGGGGCCAGAGGCAGAAGAAAGGTGAAAAGGAATGCGCACCGGGGACGGGGTACGGATTGTCGTCCCAAGAGCCAGCGAAGAGCAGAAGCGCCCTGAAATTTTGGGTGCACACACCATGGACCTGGTAGTGGGCGTGGATAGAAGGCCTAGAGCCCAGGGCGCTGGTAGCGAGCTGGCGCGGTGCTGGCGCGGGCAGTTTTTTTTGCCGATGCAGGATGCAAATGAGGAGGCGTGGGGAGAAGATATGGGTACGGGGAGGTAGCGCAGACCAACAAACATAGGTGGGTGGATGCACGGGCTGCCAGGCCAGCAAGGGGGGAGCCGCCAGGGGTAATGAGGAATGGTGGGAAGAGGCGAAGTGACCTGATTATAACATATGTAAACAACTGTTTTTTGGACGGCGCGCCTCCCTTGACGCACGGACCAACAGGCGCAAGCAAGCGCGCCAGGCGGGGCGGAGCGGCGGGCGCGTAGAGCTACTAAAACGAGACATGTGGGTAAGGTGATGTATCCTCTCATGTCCCTCATGACGGGGTTTGATGTATCGCTGACCTTCGCTATCTCAGCTATCATTGATATAACAAAACCCCATATACGCCTGGTGTCTCCCCATAAAGTGCTCGGATATCTGAGTACCCTGCGCGGTAAAATCTGATAAATGACAGATTTTGGTTGAAACCTTGCTTTTTGTCCCAGAGTTACTGTCTTTCTGCCCCACGACTGCCTATTTGGTGGTTTGATCGCTCATGCTGACGGACGTCCGTCGCTCAGACCTCCGGTCAACAATGCTGACGGTTGGGGTGAAAAAACGACCTACCGGATCGCAATGCTGACGGACTTCCGCGAAAAAGTCGTGTACATAAACGGCCAAAATCAGCCTAAATGGATCGGACATTTATCATCATATGCCACTCTCCTGTTCACGCTTTACCAACAGCTCCTATTGTTTTCCTCCTGCGAATCCGACCCAACCCTGTAAGGTGCGGTCGGAAGTGCCATTGCAAGTATCACGTATATATAGATATATATATATATTCGAAGAAAGAAAGAAAGATGTACGGACTTGTGCAGAAAGAAAAGGCAGCACCAGCTCAGGTATGGAAGCGGAACTGGCAAAGGTTGGGTTTTCCACTCAAAGTTTCAACTGCGGGGAAGATCTCAGTTGAGTGAAGATAACGTGGCCAGCGTGGATGGACAAATTTCGCCTACCAGGTGGATCACTGCGTTCCGGGGCCTCCTAACCTCAGCTTGAGTCTAGGTCCCTACCAACGGCTACCCAGAGGTTGACCTAGACACGGTCTGTTTAGCTGATTAAAGGTCTTTGGAGGTCTGTCTAGCTGACTGTGGATCATAGCTTGGCTTAGGTGCCTACCCAGAACCAAACTGACCGATGGTAGGGTTTCGAACCAAGAAAATAGCCTTGTTAAAACCTGTACTGTGTTGAATCTGATTGGGCCGATGCGGCCGGGAGGCTGTGCTGCTGATGTTCAATCTTTCGGTCTGGTTTCCATGTGTGCTGGGTTGTGTGCATTCGTAGCAAGCGTTGTGCTGACGGTGCTGCTCACCGTCTTGATACATTGCAAGTGAGCGTTGAGTCGACCAGTGGGCAAAGAAAATTGCACAGCCAGCTGGCCCTGGATCCACAGCATCGGTTCCTTTGTCCGTCGAAACTCATGGTAACGTTTAAACAAGATCGACAAAAATAGATTTGATTGATCCCCGGCAAGAAAGCAACAGCCTTGAGGACAGGCAAAAGCAGGTATTTATGGGTCTGAGCAAGGGGAAAAGGTGGTTCTAGACATGGGTGGCCGAGCGTAGTTTGCTACGCTCACCTACACTGGTCTGCACCAACCTGCGCTGACTGAGCGTAGGGCGGCTAGAAACAGCCTAACCTGAGAGGTCATCACCACTCCATAATTAAGCGTAGTCATCCTAAACAGAGTCTGTGTAGTCATCGACGCTGACCCAACACTGACCTGACAGGTCGCCACCACCCCGGACTAAGGGTAGGTTGGACACCGTAGTAGACGCATCATACAGCCCGTAGGGAGCCGAAAATATATTTATTTTGATTTTTCCAGACTTTTGGTATAACCTGCTACAGTAGTGCCCGAGGGCAGCGTAGCTGGATAGTACACAAAGAGCATCGCAGAAAGGCCAAACAGTGCTGAACGTGGTTTTCAGGACAGAGGAAAGCATAACATCGACGATGATACAACGTACGATTTGCCCAGCCTGTAAGACGCGTGGAGAATTCGTTGCGCTTAAGCTTGCTGGTGACCTGTGTATTGGCGGTAGTGCTGTAAAGGTCTTCTGGGTGCTGCTCAATTTTTAGCTCGATGGGTAGATTTAGAAAATATGAGGGGTGGATACCAGCCGTCCCCCTCCGTGCGAAATGCCAAGCGAGACTGAAGCCTGTTGAACGCGTCCGTGATGAAGTTGCCGGTCCGAGCGGCTGATGAGGTGCGTGTTGTCCCGCCGCGCTGACAAGGCCTTCTTGCTTGGCTTCCTGTGGGAGGATGGGGAAGAAGAAGGATCTGGATCGGCGGTGCAGGACGAGCTGAAGGCAGAGATGGCCTCGGATGGGATGGAAAGTGGGAAAGTCGGGGAGCGGTCATGGGACTTCTCAGCCTCGACAGCCTCATCAAGGATGCCGGTGGCAGCTTGATGGGCCATGACGTTTTCTAGGCGATGAGCGACATTGAAGTAAAAAGGGGTGGAAATGGCGGCACCATGCTCGATGGCAAGGTCAAGTGCGGAGACGCTGGTTCCAGGGGGAAGATCTGTGGAGTAATGGGCATGACATCAATAAACGAATGAAAGAAGAAGCCGAAGAAGAAATTTGGAGAAGGTGGAGCAGGCGCATACACGGAGTCTACCGCAGTGCCAGGGTCGGCTCTCAGTCTCTCCTGTGATTTACAGGTCCCGAGGGTAAAGCGGACGACGTTTGGTACAAGGCATCATACACCGAGTCTGCCGCATTTCCGGCGTGATCTCAGTCTCTCGGGTGGTTCACCAGAGGCTTGGACGGCAGATTTGGGGGATGGCTGTTTTGACTCACCCATAGCAACTCTTGGCACGAGTTGACCCTCAGCTCAGACGTTGGAGCAGGAGAGAGAGTGCAACAGCCCGTGAGGTCGAGGGTGGTGGTGGGAGGAGCGAAAACAAGGCCAACCCTAACCCAACCCGGTCTTTTTCTTTAAGTTTAAATACTCAGTGTCACGTCACATGACTGGTCACATGACCCGCGTGATGGCTTTACTGAGTCAGTAACTGACGGGAGGCCAAAGGTCGTTGATCCTTTCCTTTAGGGTCGGAAAGTTTTTCAAGGCCAAATCCTGGACCCCCCTCCCCCCTGTCCGCCTATATGAGGAAGGAGTTTCCCACGGTTCGCCGGGCCATCACTTGCTTGTCGATGTTATATATCTGACTCAGCATCATTTGTCTTGTCTCCGGCAGAATTCCTACCTCAAACATACTCAGGCAAGCCCCAAAATCACCCAAGAGCATGAGCATTCATACAAGAACTCTTTCAATTGAGGAAAGGAGGTCAATGTCAATTTGCTCACACCCACAATCACAGTGATCGAGTCCCCATTAGGGAATTCCGATCAATATGCGTGAATGACTCTCAAAAGAGTGTTTGCAGGTCAATCTCAAAGCATTTGGAGGCCATTTCAAACTAACCCAGAAAGTAGGTCAAAAACTTTTTTAAGCCCTTTTTATAGACGGCCCCCCCCCTCCTACCCTAGATTTTTTTAAAAAAAATATTGATTCCCCCTTGCTGAGGACCTCAAGGTTAAGGGCAAGTTCAAGGCCTTAACTTCCTTTACCCTGTTTCTGTCAAATTGGTGTGTCCGACCGTGGAATACATTCCAAGAGAGCTCATTAAGAACAGAACTGTAGTAATAGGGCATAATTTCTATCGACCATTTCCATCTGGTCGTTCGCATTTCTTCCTCTCTTCTACATCAGCGAGTACCTGCATAAACTCCCTCTGCGTTGAGCTCCTTCACTTTATTTCAGCACCAGGTTCCAGTCCCGGGTCCGCCAGGCCCGCCGCCTGTCCGAGACCTTGAGGCCTTGAAGAGGTCCAGCGCTGAGCCTTAAGTCAAGGCTTAACTTGAGGCCTCTTTATGCCTTGAACCACTGAAGGCCTTGAGCCTTTAGCCAACATTGTGCACAAGTATTCAGGTGACGTGCGACACGGCCCTCTGAATTGTCTGAATTGAAGTTTTCGGACTCGGTGACGGTGACGATTGATTTTTTGAGGCCGAAATAGGCCAAAAAAAAAAACACCTAAATTTTCATTCCGGCATCCGCCGGAGCTCCATATATGGGAATTTTATGGTGATAGCCGAGAAATGAAGACTTGAGAAAATGAATACTTGCGGTGACATGCCCTGGATACTTGGTCGAAATACTACAGTATGCTGCATATTTCGAAGACCTCAATCTCATTCACAAACAGGCACTGTTTGTGTTAGTGGGGACCGAAAATGTCCGCGAGTCGTTATATAATCAACCAAACGCTGGACGCTCATTGGTTGGGTCAAGTCACATGCTCCCTCTTAGTAATCTCCTTCAAGGAGAAAGGAGATTACGATGCTCCTTCTTCGTAATCTCCTTCGCGTTTTTAAACTTGGAAACGGTTGTACCATTATCGTCCTGAATAACTTCGCTACAGTATATGTCTCTCTTTTAGATAAATTGTTCCTATTGATCCCTCAGGAAGATCAACTGGCTAAATCTCTGGAAACCAACAACTGCTCGGCAGTTAGAAAGGTCACAGATTCAACTTGGATTCAACATTCAGATAATCAGATCTGATTATCTCGTTCCCAAACCACCGACTTGTTCATTCTGTGACTACCCTTAATCAGGCTGTTTCAACTGAATACATAAATCCATTACAATTGTCCTGGAATTCAATTCCTCCGTCTTCATGCCGGCCATCCAACATACTTCCAAGCTTAAGCGTGTCGGATTCAGATGAGAGAGCTAGGCCTGTGCTCGGTGTTGCAAGCCCCGTTCACTTTCTTGGGGTTCACCTGGGCCAATGCATTCAATGCCCCTTTCCACACAGAGTATATGTAGTTGTAATCAGTAGTAGCACTACCAGATATCTGATACTATCTTCATTACTATCATTTTTCGCCTGTTTGTGCCCCGCCGCTTGTCGGCTCTTTCAAATCATCGTTGCAGCTGACTACATCAAGAGCTATCTATTACATAAGCAAACTGGCTCCCCAAAGATTACCAAAGTTTTGAGACACAAAAAAAAAAAAAGTCACATGATCCCCTCACCCATGAACATCCACACGTCGCTTCTCAGCTGCAGGCCAGACAATGCGGCTCCTCGCGATATCGAAAGTGCCGCGGACGTCGGGTGGTTCCCTCTGCGTCGCGGTGACCGCTGCTCTGCAGCGTTAAGCGTGCTCCGGACTGGCGCCCCAAGCGAACAACTGGCTCGCAGGCTCACAGAACAGCGTTCAATCCTCGCATCGGAGCTCGAAGCAGCTCAAAAACAAATCGCCTCTCTCAAGGGCCGTGTCGCCCAGTCCTCTGAGGAGAAGCGGGGATTGAGCGACACCATCGAGCTCGTCGACCTTGTCCTGACGCCATGGAGGAGGCTGCCAGACAGGTCTTTGGGTAGTATACGGAACGGCAGAGAAAGGTGTTGAAACAGCTTGTTCGACGTGGGTTCGTCTCCTGCTCCCGTCGCAGCGGCTACCAGGAAATAGACAGCGACCAAGAAAGCAATTGTGAAGAAGGCAGTGAGGTCGACAGCAGGGATTGGGAAATGGATGGTGAAGACAGCAGCGAGGACGACGGCAGGGACCGGGAAATAAGTGGCGAAGCCGGCAGTTACGCCGAGGCCAGCGACAAGTGTTCGCGGGTCGTCCTCCAGTGATGACGATGAGGAGTCTTCGACAGACAGTACCTGAGCTACTCTCTTGGTTGCAGTTTCCTTTTCTTGTTGGCTGCTTTTCAAATAAAACACGCGCAGAGAAGGAATCACACGGGAAAAAAACAGTTACCTGGTCATCTGGAAACGTTACGGAAACTACAAGTTTCGGGAACATGCAGACTGTGCCTGAAACTCGTAGTTTCAGGCGGAGTTTACGTACCGCTGACACTCAAGGTTTCTGGGGCTCCCCAGAAACAATAAGTTTCTGGCAGCCCACAATTGTGGATTTGGTTGGGATTTGGGGGATTCAAGGTGGCCTGAAACTTATTGTTTCTGGGAAGCCCCAAAAACTCGTGGTACATAAAGTGCGCCTGAAACCAACCTGAAACTCATAGTTCCCGTCGCAGTTTAACCATTCCTGCAATTTGTAGTTTTCGTAACATTTTCAGATGACCAGAAAAGTATATATTTCCCGTGTGACTAGGATTGCCAGGGATCCATCACGGCATCGGCTTACTTATTATCCGGCCTCAACGGAATCTACGTAGTTACAAACGGTCAGCAGTCAGCCTTCTGTCAAGAAAAACTAGTGATGATCCCCCCTTTATTCGGACCGTGCCATGTAAGTAATACTACCTGCCTTCCCTGACCGTCGCATACGGCCACGCTGTTGGACTTTGGGCGGCGGCCCGCCGTCTCAGTCGTTTCGCTTCGCGCTTTCTGCCAAGAGGTCCCGACGATAAGAACCAGAGGGACTGATGGTGACACGTGATCAACCACCCCCCCTCCAAATCGGGTTGTTGATTGATGCAAGCCAAACAGCTTTCCGCCCGCGACACGCGGCGCGCACCCAACGCGTTTCTGAGGGCTTGGCCCGTAGTGCCCGTTGGACTGCGATGAGATCCACTGGAAGTACAACTTCCCAAGGCATCTACAAGAGCGCCATCCGTCATGGAGGCAAATTCTTTCTCAGACTTCCATGGAACCAACATGGAACGGATTGAGATCTCTCGAGCGGAGCAACTTGCACAACATATCCCGGAACACAAAGTTGTTCAATGGCCGTCTCATGCCCCTATAAATTTTCTCAGCGCCGAACACCACTCTGACCACCAAAAGGAAACGAGTTAATTTGTTATTGGGCTCTCCTAGTCGTTGCTGGAGTAACAAGGAGAATGACGCCCCGGAAGGGCCAGCCTCGAAAATACCACGGCTTGCATGATGTTACTTGTATTCGGGCTTATTGTACTGTGTATACATGTTGCAGAGTGGTTCGAAATATATTCTCTCGCTTTGATGCTATTGGAAGCTTTCAATGGGCGAGAATTCCGGTTTTCGAGGAAATTATAGTGAGCTGGCCAAAAGGGGACACGTCAAAGTCACGTGTCATCATCAGTCCCTCTGGTTCTTACCTCTTGCTTTCTGCACAGCCTGTGTCACCGGGACGTGGCAGTGGATTACGCAATGCGCACAAATATGCATCAACATCGCTCATCCCCGACCACCATGGCCCCCCCCCTTCCACCGGAGCTCCTGGAACTCATCTTCGATGGCCTGTGTCCCGAGGCCCTGCGTGAGGTATGCCTCTGCTCCAGAAGGCTCTCTGCTGTGGCCCAGTCACTCCTCTTCCGCCGGATCAGCCTCGATCTCTATGACACGCAGATATTGCGCTTCCTGTCGGCACCCCCGCTGCACGCCATGACCCGCTTTCGACACCTCGTTCTCCAGAGCAGCGCCCCTCGTTTTTCTGCCCCGTCCGAGGTAGCCCTCGTCCGCCGCGAACGCCTTCGCGGTGTCCAAGCAAACGACAGCCTCGGCCGTCTACCTAAGCACGCGTACGCGTACTGGTGGGTTAATCCCTATGCTCTCTTGACCATTGTCGTGACCTCTCCCCAAAGGAGATATCTCGGCCAGCAACTAGCGATGCTCCTGCGCAAATTCTCAAACCAGCTGAAGATCCTCCACATCGTATGCGGTCCCCCCTACGGCCCGTTGTACGTCTTCGACGGCCTCAAGGCGCTGCGTTTCCCCAATCTCGAAGAGATTCTTCTCCCCCCCTGCATATCTCAACGACTTGGGAACTTTCCCATGCAGCACCTTGGACTCCGGCGCCTGCGGCTCCACATAGGAAGTAGTGAGCTGCGGCGCTACATGAGACCTGCTGAGGAAGGCTGTCGCAACCTCATCAGCTCCCTGTGCGGCGGGCTGCACCGATTTGCTGATCTGACCGCCTTCGAGGGGCCTGCCCTGCTCCTCCTCCGTATGGACCCGCCGACCACTCTGACCCACCTCCGCCTTCTCGATGGCCCTGAGGCCCCTGTCCCCGGTCGAGACCCACTCCTCTCCTTGCTGGAGTGTCTTGCGAATGCCGCCATTCCTCTCCGTCACCTCGACGTATGGTCCAGTGTACGACGGCATGCGGACCTGCTCAAGGTGGTGCGATCAGCGGGGCTTCCCAACACCCTCCAGTTTCTTCGCTTGACCCAACCTCAGCGAAAGAGCAACGTAGGTCCATAACTTCAGCCCTCCATCTGCTGACGTCTCACCGAGAAAAAAAAAAAAAAACGGCTTAGGCTTTTCCTCCCTCTCTGTGGCCTGTGTGCGGCAGCCATCCCCTTACTCACGTTGTCCTGGACGAGCCGGGCGGTTGGCACCGAGTGGGGCTGTCGCCGCCATCGGTGCTGAAGTGCGGTCCGGAAGCGTGCCCGACCCTCACTGTCATTGAATTCGGTCAGCGCCTTAGCTGCCGACCGCTCCTCTCCTGACCCTAACCCTAATCTTCTCACTAGGTGCACGCGTGTATATCCGTCAGGCGCAGTCTTTTCGGTTCGACTTGGCATCCCCTGAGGAACACGGACTGTACACGCGGGGTACCGGTCCGTGCGGATACGCCCATGTTCGCGAATGTAGATGTGTGTTGAACGTGTCTCCCACGCGGCTTCGTTTAGACATTTTTCTTTGTTTTCTTTCGAATTGAGCATCGAGGGCCGAGGCCGCTGAACCACCGCTTCCGTCCGTGTAAGACTAGGTTTTGACATGTACACTTTGCTCTTCGTTTTATACCGGCACAATCTCGAGCGCCCTGTTCCATTCGGACACCTTGGGGTGCGCGCTCACCTTTCCGGCGAGTCAGAGCTGGCTTCGACACCCCCTCAACCTTACGCACCTTGCCTGCCTCGAAACGGAGGACCTGTAGACCGGCAATCGACTGCGCCCGGGACAGCGCCATGTATGACTGTCCTGGGAGTGATGTCAGCGCATCACACCAAGCTCTCCTTCTTTCACTCACCCTTTCCGAGATCGACTTTGACGAGCTTCAGGGTTCTGGCCCTGGCTCTTGTGGTCGATATTGCCAGGCGAGAATCAGCGGCACCTGCATCCGCTTCGCCAACAATTTGCCATGTGCATCCTCGGATCTGACCTCGCCGCGAAGAAGAAGTACGGCCTCGCTAGGTCCCCCATCGACGCCAGGGAAGAGTACCAAGGGGTACCGCTCGTGGTCGCTCGACCTTCCCTTGCCCTTGCCAACGGCGTCATCTATGTTCTCCTTGTCGAGGGTCGGCGTCCGGGAGTGCGTCCATCCGGCTGCATCGAACCCTGCGTATCGGGTCGGTAGCCTTCGTCCCTGAGTGGCCGACGACCTCTTCCTGCCGGAAGAATCCCAGGACTCTCCCCACAGTTTTTTGATGAGCATAACCTGCGCGTCGACTTCACAGTCAGCGTATCCGGCGCCATCATCGTGATTCGTCATCGAGGAGCTTGGCACGGGTGTCCATTGGCGCCTTACCCGAGTCGTAAGAGCTGAAGCGGGCCTCTTGGCCAGGAAAGGCCGTCCAGACGCGCCGTGTTGACGCGATTCACCTCTGCACGCAACGGAAACAGCTCTGTCGGAAGGATCCCGTCGGGGTGGGGCGAAAGGGGCCGGGCCAGCCCTCTCAGCACCGAAGCGTCGGAAGCAGTCACCGTTCCGACTCGGAGCTGGTTCGGCAAGCGCACGAAACTGAGGACGCTCGGATCAGCTCTGCTCGTCCTTTCACAGCATCCGACACTCACTGTCGTCCTGCTGGCGGAACACCTGGGACAGGGTAACGGTGCTCTCTACGCACTTTGCCCACTCCGGAGACTCGAAGGCGAACGCTGCTCCGCCGGTCTTGGAGAGAGCATGCCGTCCAGACGCGTCCGTGAGGTTGACTTGCCTGGATACCGCCCAAGGCCCGTTTGCTTGTCTCCCTCATCGCTACTGCCAGCTTGCAAACCCGTGTGAAAAGTGCAGCGTCCACCATGGACGCTGGTCATGGTGAGCTGCTGCTGCGGGTGCTGGTGTCTTTCTACCCACCTTCGTCGATGACCAGAACCCGGGTTTTTCGCCAGCGCTGCAGTGCGGGCTTGTTTATCTTGATGCAGCTCACCTGCCTGTCAAAGTCCATACCGTTGGGGGTGATGGCGCCCCATGAGTGTATCGTCATGCCTGCCGAGGTGCCGCTTCAGTAGCCTTTGCATTTGCCATGGCGAGAGTCGTACCTCCGATATTGGAGGCCGCCATTCCTGTGCTTGCGGTTACAGAAACAGCGTCGCTCGTCCTTCCGAACTTCCTGGTCAAGGCGGAGATGATGGCACGCAGGAGCAGCGATTTTCCAGTGCCTGCAGATGGTCTCAGCGGCGCGTGCGTTCGCACTGCACTTGAACTCGCCTGCGCTGCCTGTGAAGAACAGCGTCTCCACGCGTTTGAGGATCGCTGACTGCTCCTTGTTGAGGCTCACCATCTTGCGGTCGCCATCCTCCGGGCTAGTGGCAGGCGCCAACACCTGCTGTCGGAAGTAGGCGTCCAACGTCTTGTCGGCCGCCGTCGCGATTTTTTTCGCAGGACCTTTCGTCGCCTGGGGGTCCTCTTCTTGCTGGATTTTGGCATGATGATTGTCCGCAAACTGCTGTCCATCAGGGTTGCATGGCTGCCGGTGATGCCGCTTCTGATGGCTTGACTCGATTCAGTCGGGGTCTCGACATTTTCCCGCCGGCTATTTCATTTTCCTTCCCACGTGAGCGTCGGGAAGGAGATTGCAGTTGGCACCGCATGAGTTTCACGCGTATTTTACCGGTTGCTCCCATTCTCCCGCTGTCGGATTGACTCTGCGCAGCCGCCAGGTTCAGGTCTGCGTTCGAGGTCGGGGTATCAGGGGCAAAGTGTGGTAAAATGACAGTGTCCGCGTGGGAGGAGAGTTTTAGACCAATCTGCGTATACACTACTTATGAACATAGGTGCCTCGACGAGCCCACTGGGCAAATTATCGTGTCCGTCGCGGGTGGCAGCTGCGACTGGGCCCAGGGGAAATCAATCAAGACGGATGTTATGGTGGCCCTACCAGAAGCCAAACTCCGTCGCACGCTTTGTGCACGCTGCCGAATTACCTTTCAGGGAGTCCTTAACTTCAACTTTGATCGCTCTTTCGGCAGCCTTACATGAGCTGACTTAAGCTTTCTCACACGTATCAAAAGTAACTTGATTTAAGCTCCGCATCCCAACATAAGCCTCCGTCCTTTTTTTTTTCCGACACCTCCGCATCCAGGCTTGTGAAAGTGGTCCAGGAGTTTGAGTCTACTGGGAGATACGTCTCCAGAGACGTCTCTGGAGACAAATGATGGATTGTCCGTCCATCAAATTCTCCGTAGACAAGTAGCGAGACTCAAGCGAGACAACTGATCGACGGTCGGCATTCGGCACCGCCCGCCGCCATCCTGAGTTTTATGAACCACTGAGCCCAAACCAGAATTGAACCACCCTGTAATCAAAAACAAGGCCAACTTGGGGTTTCACCCCAGGGGCCAGAACGGTGACCAGCCTTGGTTAAGTCCTACTTAATATATTTTACATTGAGTACAGCCTGATCACTCTTGCTCTCTCAGTCAGACAATACGGGGGTATGGGTACCAGAAGATCAAATGGGCTTCACAGACATTATTTTTGGTCTCGGTAGGACCCAGGGGAATATCTTGTTGACGCAGATTTGTGGAACTGGCCATCGTGCAAATTATGTGCTTGCTGAACGGTGAACATGCAAATGGGAACGGATGTGGGGATGAATTCACAGGATATTAGAAAATAGGTGCTACTGAAAAGAGGGCGTCATCCGTAGACATCCCGAAAGCAATACCTTAAGTAGCCAGCTGGTGCGATCAACTTGAATAGTCTCTCAAAGTCTCAGAGCAGAGTATGACTACTTTGGGAGCAGAGTATCTACTCCATACTTTGGGAAGAAAAGCTTGGTGGTGAATTCTGATTTTTTATCAGCCCTTGAAGGGTGCCAGTGGCTGCCAGTGGCTGCCAGTGGTAGAGCTCACCTCATCCGCGGATTGAACAAATTTGAACTTAAGGGATTTAAATTCAACTTGCACTGTAGTACTTATCAAGTGATTTCGTCTTGCGGGAACCCTCGAGGAAGCGAAGTAAAGCGCTCTAAAATATTGTCAACATTAAAAAGTGTGGACAGCGCTAGAGGTGCGGTCGATGGACGTGGCTAACGAACTGGTTCAGATGTGTGTATGCACTTGTTGACCTACAGCCTCCATTTTGTCTCCCATCACTGTCTCCCGTTTTTATCAATTCTACCATCAATTCTACGGTTTGCATCAGTTTCGTCTCCAGAGACGTCTCTGGAGAATTGATCCCAGCGGACTCAATGCTCTCAAGTGGTCCATGGTGGGAGGTTCTATCTGACAACCCCTTTTGTTGAGACGACCCGGGGTGTTAAATGTCTCCCTATTTATAGAATACTTTTGTTGTACTTCACAACCCTGCAGCTCGTCACCGGAAACGAGCCAGTTTGGGAAAGCCGACTGGCTCTCGCACGCGAAGGCGCTTTCCTGACTTTTCCGGAGTCCCCACCCAGTCTTGACTCGATGTGTACATCTCCCATCAATCTTGCCCCATTGGGGATCGCCTGCCTCTCTTATCCGCGTTCAACGTCGCTGGAAGAGATAGAGTGGAAGTACCTCAACAGGCTCCCAGATGTAAGTGCTGTATGTACTCGGTCGTACGAACAACACCTGAGTATGTGTCATACAGTAAGTCCGGAAAAAATATGATCTTTGATATGTTTTCGAGGTAATTTGGAAATGTCATTGGGTGAACATTTCGGATTTTTGACTGAGAAATTTGGTGAAAACTATTTTGAATTTCACACAAATTTTTCAGTTGTAAATTTGTGAAAAACTTGAAACCTTTTGATGAAATTTTGATTTTGAGTGAAAAAAATGCTGAAAAATTTGAAATATCACAAAACATCTACCAAAAAGTTTCAAGTTTTACACTTATTTTTTTCACTGAAAAATTGGTGTAAAATTCAGATAGTTTTCACCTGTTGAGAAATTACGGGAACATTCTTTTTTTTTTTTTCTTTTTTTTTGGTGGAGCCACAGGGCAACGAGCAGACTGATCTAATCAGCTCCCGTTACCGGCTAGTTTCGGGACGGTATCCCTGACATAAACTACTCGAGTCACCCTGGAGAAATGCTTTTGACGCACCATAGTATACGACTCAACGACTGTTCCATAGACAATCAGATACTTGTACAATATTCTAGAACTACTTCTGGACAGTATACTTATAAGGGCTCGCAAAGTACGCCCAAAATAATCATTCTATTCTTTCAGTTGTCCTCGCCTTCACTCGTTCAACAGGAAAACATGCCACAAATGTTTGCAACACTAAGGAAAGCTCTACCGGTACTGGATTTAACGGATGTCGTGAGCTGCGCAACTCTGATGCCCCTCATGGGCACCTAAAATGGCGAAACACATCAGCCAAAAAAAAGTAAACCTCACCTTGATGTTCTCGGGAGGAATGGAGGCAACTGGGTATAAAAACTTGCTCACCAGGGGAGCTGGCAGGCATATGAAGAATTAGTTCTGAGGTCGTAGCCTATACATATACACATCGTTGAAATGAAACACTGAGAATTAATAGATGCTCTACTGATTGATGCTATTTCGGTGTCGAGAGGTCTGAAAGGCATCTGTGGTAGCTTTTCAAACATATGTTTGGCACGCCGCCCAAAGAGAAACATCCCAAAGGAGATGTGGCTGTGCTCGGCATGTCCGACACGTTAGCCATTTTGACTTTCCGGCATGATCGGAGGCCCTCAGACTACGAACTCGTCGCACCCTGTTTATTAAATGCGTAAGATGGGCGCCGCGCGCGCCGCATGCTCCGTCTACCTAGCACATTGACTTACGCGCCACGCTACCAAGATGCGGACGTTGACATCTCAACATGATGATATTCTGCTTGAGGCCCAATACTTAACTGTGAGCTTTGAATCCAAATCGAATGAGAACGGCGGCACGAACAAGAGGAGGCGACTCGACGCGTCAGGACTTCGATGAGGCGAAAATAGGTTGTGGCCCATGTCACGAAAGCGTGCCACCAGGGCTGCACATGTGAGGAATATCAAACAGTTGAGCCAGCTCAGCAGCTGAGGCGTTAATCAGGTTGGTTTTGCTAGGGTTGTCAGATATAACGGCGGATGTTAACTACAACCTTTTTGCAACAGGGGGGTTTGTTAAATAGAATATCCCTGGTTTCATGCACAACTTCTTTCTGGTTTGAACGACCAGGACACGCCCTCAAGTCCCCTTGCTCTGATACGATTTCATTTGGGCGCGAGAATCTCCGTTTGTGCATGTCCGTCGGTTTACGAGGATGAGACTGTGTCATATTTTCGAGTCTTTCCTGGCGCTTACCCAGTCACTGCGTTCCGGTCCCACCTAACTGACCTTTTGTAGGTGATGGAGGCTGAGGGCAGGTCAGTGTAGGTGACTACGCTTACCGTGTTTAGGCCAACTAAGCTTGATTTTTGGTTGGTGATGGGGGGTCAGCGTAGCCTATTGGTAGTCGCCTGCGCTCAATCGGCGAAGATCAGCGTAGGTGAGTGTACCTCCCTCCGCTCACCTGCCCAGACCTGCCCTCACCCTGTGTGTCTTGACAGTTCAGTGGCTCCAGAAAGAGCTACGCTCAGCCACGGTCAGCCACACAGAGCTTCGCACAGGTAGACACACCTACACAGACCTTCCCATAGCTACGAGAGTCTGCCTCTGCGTAGCTCTGGGTGGCAACCCTGCGCAGCACAGCCTGAATTGTTACCACTAGCCAACCGGCTGCAGCACCAAAATTTAAAAAAATATTATCAGTAACCTCAGCCTGAGTTTAGAAGGGGCCGGAACGTAGTGAGTTCGAAAGTAAGTAACAGCCTTCGACCATCTCGGGGCCCAGGCAGAACGATTTAAGACGCGGGGGATGTGGACTGGCGAGCTACGAGTCATCCGCTCCGTGTCGCATATTTCACTGGGAGCTGTTCATGAGACCGAATCAAGTTGTGGCGAAGCTCTGACTCATGTACTTGTCAGTAGAGTATACGGCGGAAATGTTGCTGCTCGATGGGGTATGCGGGGTCGTTTCTTTGCACCTGGGCTTTGGTTACTGCTTTCCGCCGAGAGATGTCGAGTCGACCGTAAGACTTAGACTGTCGACGGCGCGACGATTTAAACTAACCCTAACCCTGCATATCACTTCACTTATCTGCATTTGCTCCAGCGCGGGTGAGAGAGAACTTCTGTGCTGCGTGACGTCGAGAGTCACAGAGGTTGAACCGCTTTTTTGCTCTTCGTCCACAGTTTTTGGCACAGCCTAGGCCTTGACCATGTCAGTTCTCGGGTTTTTCGTCGTGCGTGTGTGCGTCCTGACAGTCTCTGCAGGGTCCCCTCGACGTGCGTTCAGGCGCTTCTTCTTACCAACAGGCGGCCTGCAAGCGCCAGCGCCGAGGAAGCGGACCTGAAGGAACACCGAGCCTGTCTTCTAGCCCGGTTGGCCGACTTGGAGGCCGACATCGCCAAAGTATCGGACATTGCGAAGGGTCTTCGTGAGCGAGAGACTCAACACAGCCAGGCAATCCGCAGCGTAGACGGCGCCCTGTCTATCCTGCGCAGTTTTCCCGCAGAGATCCTAGCGGAGATCTTCGCCCAATTTCGCAATCTCACCCGCAGCCACGACGCGCGGGCGGTTAGGACGGGGGTCGGCCTTCTCGCTCGAGTTTGCGGCAGGTGGAGGGCCATAGCTGTGGGCTCTCCCAGGCTGTGGGACACCCTTCGCCTCATGATTGACAGGAAGATCACCGAAGACCACGAGGACCACATAATGAGCCTTCTCCGCCGATCCGAGAATCTGTCCCTGCGCCTCGAGCTGCAGGGCTCTCATTTGAACATGTTTCCCAGCGTATGGGACGTGTCCAGTCGCGTGGCTGAGCTTCGCCTCTTGTGTCTCCCGATTTCTCGTTGCGCCCCCCCCGCACGTCATTTCCTCGGCTCGAGGTCGCCCACATCGACCTGGCGGAGGGGAGCGACAACAGCGAGCCATGGATCTTGCTGCCGGGGGTGTTGACGTGGCTGCGCGATGCCCCTCGTCTTCACACCCTGTCCATCAAAACGGTCGTGGCGTTCCCAAAGCTCCACACATGCGACGTCCCATGGGCGCAGCTCACTGCCGTCCAACTGGAGCTTCCCATCGCGGTAGTCCTCGCCTTCAAAGTCCTTGCGTCATGCCCCCTCCTGTCCGATTGCGTCTTCAGTGGTGTGGTCGAGAGTTTGGGCACTCAGGCTGCTCCCTCGCTACCTGCCCTGGACCAGCTCACCTCATTCCACGTGGACATGTATGTGACCGGTGCCGACAGGATCCTGGATGCCTTGGCCTGCCCCAACCTCACGAGGCTGGAATTGACTTGGCTGCCTGGGCCGTCGGAGGCATACATAGCCTTCGCCTCACGGTCGTCATTTCGGCTGAAAAGCCTGACCATCACTTATCTGGACGACGGGCCGGCGGCAGCCGCTCTGCTGTCCTTCCTCCGCCTGCAGCCCCAGCTGGAGGACTTGACTATCAACGCGAAGGACCCCCCCGGCTGGCCTTTTTGCGCTGTTCTCAGGACACGCCGGAGTGGACGGGCTCCGTCTCGCCCATCTCCACACTGTAGCTCTGTGGCAGTGGCAAGCGCCGCCGACGGCGAAGCGGTCGTCCGAATGTTGCAGCAGCAGCTATCCCCGAAGATACGTAAAGACGGTGACCCGTTTCCCCTACTCAGCTCTGTACGCATCGAGGTTTTCGGCGAGGTGTTTGAGGACAGCTGGGAGACTGAGTTGAGTTGAAGGCGTCGGTTGATGTGGTCTCGTTGGTCTTCGTCGACCACCGCTCGGTCGAGGGGCACCGGCACTATTATGACTGTGATCGCTATACGAGCTATGAGTGGTACGGCGAAGTTTGAGACGCGGAATTTCATCTTATTTGCAGGTCAGTGTGTTTATCCGAAACTTTTTCTTCTCCACAGAAATCACATGCGTGGCATTTGCGTCCTCTCTTGTCTCTGTACAGTCGCAAACCACCCTCCTTTTGAGG